>LOEQ01005026.1:15879-27713 GCA_001685075.1 Bramus lutescens | reverse complement strand
GGCCAAGGCAGTTTCTTTATTAACCAATGAAAGTAACACATAGACAGATGACCCTCCTACATCAACACTCTAACAGAAGGCCACCCAACTCACCATCCCTCCTTCTCCAAGGAAATTAGGTATTGCTACTCTCAAAGGTAACTGATTTCATAGGCACCCCAACAGGAAAGTCAATGTCAGGGTGCCCTACCACACATCAGATACTTACCAGAGGCCAATAACACAAAGGGAGGGCAAGCTATATTCAGTCCAGAAGGCTCCATGTGTACAGTTTAGGAACCCCAGTACCACCCACTTCCCCTGACTCATCATCAAACTGGGAAGACCTAACACGTAAATACAGGGTGGCTGAGGAAGTGGTTCATTGTTTTGGCATCCCCAGACACCATGCATGGGACATCCCAAAGGTGAGTGACTCTCCGTGGGAGTGCCAGGACTCCAGCATGACTGTTCTGAGAGCCCACCCCTGCCACTCCCATCCACCAGGACACATCAAGAGCTTCAGTCTCAAAGTATCAGGGAGTGGAAGACTCAACTGCCAAACCACATCATCAGTGCATTAGGTCAAAACTCTGGAAGATGGTCTAGGCTGGGGCTGCCCACTAGGGCCCAGCCCAATGCTGTCCCTATAAAGAGGCCGGCCCATGCCTTACCCACAAAGCTAGCCTGAGCCTATGCCTTCAAACCAGTTATTTTCCCACATCCCACTCAACAGTGGACTTTGGGGTCAGAGGACTTGATTTTATTTCTGTTGGGGTCTCACTGTTGCCCAAACTCACAGGTTCAAATAATCTTACTGACTCAGCATTTCAGTCTGAATCCCTACTCTTGCACTCAGCTCCTGAGTTCACTCGGCTGCATTTCTTTCAGGTATAGCATGATTCAGTGAGACTGAGCATGAGGTACAAATCACAGGAAGTACTTCTAGTAAGGTTCTTTCCTCTCACCACCACATCCTTGAACATCAGCTTAGCAATCACACATGGGTATTCTGCATTTCTAGCTCCCTTCAGCCCTGCAGTGGCAAGCCAGGGTCACCACTCACCGTCTCTCAACAAACAGCTGGAAGGATCCACTAGCAGAAGACCCAGGCCCACTCTAGTCTTCGTTGTCCACGGCCCTTATAGAACATGCAGCATTCAAGAGGCATGCCCAGTGGCTCTCAAAATTGTACTCTCAGACCTGTTGTGGAAAGGAATGTGCTGGCTGGCTGGCCAGGGGGTTTCCCAAGCTTGAGGCTACTAAGAAGACAGCCAAGCATTAATAGTTGGGCTGTCCTACAAGAGTAGCCAGCAGTGCTAAGACATTTCATTCAGAAGTCTGGCAGACATGCTTTCTCTATACCCCAACTATCTTAAAAACCCCAATGGAACCAGTGTGCAACAGATGGACAATGGCTAATGGGAAAGCAGGAGGGTCTTCTGTTTCCATTCAGTAGATGCTGAGGTAACAGAATAAGTCCATCACAGACAGCATTCTGCAGTCACACCTCTCCCATGGCCATTAATATGAGCTTTGGGAATCTTGGGCCATGGGAACTCTAAAGGCTCTGGCAGCTTCAGGCAAAAAAGGAAACAGTAACCCAAGGGCAGAATCTTCATGGTGGCTCTGCGTGGAAACCGTGTTAAAGAGGGAAAGAAAACACAAAACAAAACAAAATCTCTGCAAGTAGCTAATGAACCTGGGTAAGGTAAGCCTTCCCACAGGCTCCTGGACCCTCCACTGAAAAGGCCTGGGAGTCAATTTGAAGCCGTGGGAAGGAAAGGAAAGATACAGCCAGCATCTGCATAAAAGGGGGCTTTTTAGGACTGGAGAATGGCTCAGCAGGTAAGAGCACTGGCTGCTCTTACAATGGACCCAGTTCAATTCCCAGCACCCATGTGGAAGCTCACAGCCATCTGTACATTCTGATACACAGTTCTGATACATTCTTCTGGCCTCCACAGACACTGCATGCACACAGTGCACAGACATTCATGCAGGCAAAACACTTATACACATATAAATAAATATCTTTTTTTAAAAGATTTATTTATTTATTATATATATAGTATTCTACCTGAATGTAAGAAGAGGGCACCAGATAGCATTATAGGTGGTTGTGAGCCATCATGTGGTTGCTGGGAATTGAACTCAGAACCTCTGAAAGAGCAGCCAGTGCTCTTAACCACTGAGCCATCTCTCCAGCCCAACAAATATCTTAAAGAAAAAAAAAGGAAGAAATACATCTTGTTTGTGTCATCATCCTGGTATTCAGGAAAGCCTAAAGATGTCTAAGAGGGTCTGGCTAGGTTTAGGCTTAAATGGCATCTATCTCACCTGGGCGAGTTATTTTTCTACACCCAGAGTTCCTAGGGAAAGCTGAATTTGTCGGACCCTGAACCATGTTAAGGAAAAGGGATGACACTATTCCGCACAATGGGGGTATGTGGGCTCAACTCCCAGGACTAATGTCTCTCTAGGGTTGAATCTGGCTTCTGCTCATTTCCCAAAGGGCTTCTTTCAAATCTCTGGGGAAAGCTAATGGATGGGTGAAGCCTGACCTTGCGCACACCCCCAAACCCTAAGAGGTGCAGGTGAGCTCCTCAAAGGTGGCCCAGACACCACTGTCTTTTGACCCAGATCTCTATAAAGAGCCCCAGTTGTGAGGGTTGGAGCAGCAACTGGTCCCTACTCTGTTCTAGCCTGATGCGGTCCCAGTCTCATCAGAGCACACTCGAACCTCTGCTTTCAAACGCTAACAAACTCAAATTTTAGACCTGTCAATAAGATCCCTTATCTCAAAGGTCAAACTTACCCTGAAAAAGATACAGTATCTTTTTTTTTTTTTTGAGATGGAATCTTGCTTTGTAGTCCAGGCTGACCTTCTATGTTATCCAGACTGATCTTGAACTCCTGGCCTCAAGTGATCCTCCTGCCTTGGCCTCTTAAGTAGCTGGAACTACAGTCTATTCTGTGCTCAGCTTGAAAAATACACTTGTTTAGACAGTTTCTCACTCTGTAGCACAAGTCTAGAACTCAAAGTGATCCTCCTGCTTTAGCTTCCCAAGTGCTTTTATAGGCATGAACCAACACACTGAAAAACAGTCTTTAAGTCTAGCATGTTTACAGAACAGAATGCTACAACGAGCCCCAGTGCCTAGTATTAAGAATTTCCAGGTCTAACTGAGCAGCCTAACGTGCTGTCAAACACACAGGTCCTGTGGGTGATGGCAGTAGCCCTTGGAAAAGGAGGTCACCCATGTCATGGGGCCAAGGGCACTGCTGGACTTGAGCATAACCGCAGGGAAATGAGAAATGGAGGCTCTCACCTGAACCATGCTCCTCCCTTGGGGACCACATACCACCACATGAACCATCAGGATTTCTGACCAGTTCCCCACCTCTGGTATCCAACTGCCAAAACACCTGTATTCTGAACTGTTCTGTAACCATGCTGCCAAGCTCCAAGGCTTCTGGGCATCTACATTACTCCCATTCAGGATACTTTCCAAGGACATCTCAGAGAGAGGAAGAGACAGAAAAAAGGCAACAATGGGTCAGGAAGTACCAGGCTTTTAAGCCCCAACCTCTTTTCTTATAGCACTGGTCCTGGGCAGCTGCTCAGTGGTTCAGAGAATTTCCTAACTGGTCCCTTTTACAGGTAGAACAGAACTACTGGGTAACAACCCATTTGCTTCTTCTCCAGCAAGCTCAGCTAGGCACTGGCTTGGGAGGCATGGACAGGACTACAATACTAACTGGAAGTATGACGACTCCCAGGTCCTGTGCCCAGGGGGTCTGCTGCAGTGAGGAGGAAGCACACCCAAAATCTTAGTGAGGCCCTGATGTTCAACTCATCCAGCTGGAGAGAAGCAGTTTCCCTCCCAGGGGGCTTGAGCACCACATGGCAAACCCTTATGAAGCACTAGCTCCTGATGATGTAGGAAGGTCTTCTTTCTATGTTTTGCTTTTATTGGTTAAATAAAGAGACTGCCTTGGCCTTTTGATAGGACAGCAGCTTAGATAGGCGGAGTAGACCCAACAGAATGCTGGGAGAAAGAAAGCAGAGTCAGGCAGACACCATGGCTCTTTTCTCCGAGACAGATACTGGTTAGACTCATGCTGGTAAGCCACAGTCAAGTGGTGATACAGATTATTAGAAATGGGTTGAATCAATATGTGAGAGTTAGCCAATAAGNAAGCCACAGTCAAGTGGTGATACAGATTATTAGAAATGGGTTGAATCAATATGTGAGAGTTAGCCAATAAGAAGCTAGAACTAATGGGCCAGGCAATGTTTAAATGAATATGGTTTCCATGTAATTATTTCAGGCATAAGCTAGCCAGTCGGCCAGGAGCCGGGCAGCGGGAAGCGGCCTGCCACTCCTTTTACTACAGAAAGATGTTCCAGAGAGACAATGGCTGAACAAAAGACCTGGTGGGTCTTGTCAGCTAACGAACAACATGGGTCCCAGCTTACATGAAGTAGGAAAGAATAATTCCTGTTTGGTAGGTACACAAAAGCAGCATTTCCAGACTAGTAGAAACCCACCCACATGGCAGCCATACCTAGAACATCGGCTGTGTCCTACTACCCGCTCTAGTATTTACTTCACATACTTTCCACTGCTTGAGCTGCACCCTTACTTAGGAAGGTAGAGAGGAAGGATATTGAACATCCTGTTATGTATTCTCCCTCTCACGTGAGCCTGGCACAGACCCTTCTAAGCATGTGCTGATGGCTGGGGCACAGCAGGCTCGGAAAGGTGCACTCTAGAGGGAGGAAAGGTGCTCAGGTACTTTCCACCATCCACAGACAAAGCCAACTGCTCCAGCCTGTGCCCTCCTCCATCTCAGTCCCCAGCCCAGGCCTAGGCAGTAGCTACTCCAGAAGATATACTCCCAATCCCTAACCATCATCCTTCCAGATATTCCTCTCCAACAATTAAGGAAAACAGGTCTCAGTGGGTCTGAATTCTCTTCTGTGGGCAATCTAAGTAATGTATGCAACACTATGAGAACAGCCATCCTACTACAGAAAAGGCAAGTCGGACAATGCCAGAAACTCAGCTCTTTGCAGATGGGCCTCCTTTCAATACAGCATGAGTTTCCCTGGCTCCATCTGAGGCACGGGGCACAGAAGCAACATCTGTCTGTCCCCCAACTCTCAAAGCACCCATGCATGGTCAAAACACAAACCCCTGCTCTCCATCCACAATCATGCTTCCTTCATCCAGCTTCCTCAGTCTAGGGATCCCTGCCCTTTCCTGCTAGTTCTCCAGAGCACAGGTGGGGCAGCAGGCAGCTACACTCACCTGTCAGTAATCATTCAGCCTCGCCTGAGTCATTTCGCCCAGGGTTCCGACATTCTTATTTTGGAGCCACACCTGTTCCCTGGTTTCACACGTAAGGAAACTAAAGAACACCTTGTAAGAGATAACAAAACTTCCACATCTTCCAACAGAAACTTCTGACAGTGCAAACTAAGACATTCCCAACGCTCTCAAGAAACTGAGCAGCAGAGCCTCATGAGGGAGGGAGATGTTCCTGCTATCATCAGTCAGTCCCACGGTGCCATCTCTCTGCCCCAGCAGCCTGGAAGGCGAAGATGCTCCACTGAGCCAGTAACTACAAAAACACACTAGAAGCATCAACATCCTGACCATGGTCTCAGCGTTCCACACTACTACTCCTGCTAGGACAATCTACACTCAAGAACAGAAAACAAGCACTCGAGGGGAAAGTGCAGTTTCCTTTCTTTTTTCTTTTCTTTTTTTTTTTTCCCTTGAGACAGGGTCCCTCTATTATGTAGTCCTGACTGTTCTGGAACTCACTATGTAGATCAGGGTGCCTTGAGCTCACAGAGATCCACCTGCATCTATCTCCCAAATGCTGGGATTAAATGCATGGGCCACTATGCCCTGCTTCAGAAAGTACAGTTTCAATGAAAGCTAACTCCAACCTATATGCAGACACAGGAGAATTTTAAATGCACAGTTGCTCCCCTTTTTCACATAGAGAAAATTTACCTTTTCCAACAAAAGCTATACTTCTGCTCTTTTTTGAGAGATATTTTAAGATCCTATCTTAGATCCTCCCTGCAAAAGAATTAATCTTTAATCCTTATAACCACCACCCTAGGTATTTATAAGCTAATATATTCCTTCCATTTTACAAATGGAGAAGCTAATGAACCAAGCAATTAAGTAATCATTCTAGCTAACACAGCTGCAAGAATGCAAAAGCAGACTTAGTCACTGGGCCATATAGTTTCACAAGTCAGCCATACAGCCCTCAAGATTTTCCAGGCTGACAAGAAAGATGTCTGCTGTGAAACCTGGTAAGTTGAGTTCAATCCCCAAGACTCGAAGGGTAGAAGAGAACTGACCACTGCAAGTTGTCCTGTGGCCACCATGCACCACACATTCGTGCCTTCACATACACAAACGAACACACACAATCAATTATTAATGTAAGATCTGCTTTCCTACATGACCAAATGTGAGCCAGCTTTCAGTTCAGTGACTCTGAGCCCTGTAAGTGCAAGGTGGAAGAGCTCTGTCACAATCAATGCCACAGTGCTTGAGGCATTGGGGGAAGGCTGAGCTCCAAACCAAGGCTCATCCAAGCTCAAGGCCCTTGGGTCAAGAGAACCAAATGCAAAACTGGCTCCAAAACCACAGGTGACTTACTGAAGTTCATCATGTTGAGGCAAAGCACAGCAAAGAACAAGAATAATTTCAACCCAAAGCCATTATCAAGGCCCTCTATGCACTCTGTATAAGTTATGATTAAAAGATGTATTCCAGCACACACCTTTGATTCCAGCATTCATGAGGCAGAGGCAGGTGGATCTCTGTGAACCCAAAGCCAGATTGGTCTACATAACGAGTTCCAGGATAGCCAGGGCTACACAGTGAGACCTTGTCTAAGTCCTATGGAGCCCACAACCTAATTAAGGACATGATAAATGTTGAGTCACACAAGGCATGGTGACAAGAATCATCAGGGAGACGGGCAGAGCTGAAGGGACCAAGCAAGATTGAACTAGGGTCAAGAGGAAGGGCATTCTCAAGGCAAGCTCAATCAGTGTCTGCCAGTGGCGGATGTGGGACATCGGCAGCATGTCTGAGGTGCCCCACAACCATGAGGCTGTGTAGTATGTGCAGGGGGCAGAGATATCTGAAGAAGAAGCAGAGGAAGAAACTGTCCTCTCAGCAGGAGCAGTCAGGGGCAGAGGTGAAGAAAGTGAAGAAACCAGTAAGGCCATGGACGAAGAAAGGAGAGGGCAGAGAAAGCGGCAGAAGCACGGGATGAGATGAGCGGAGACCCCACAGGCTACCCTAGGAGTCAGGGGCTGTCAGCAGAGCAAGAAGCACATGGGGACCTGGTCCTTGCAAGAAAATTTCCATTTAGAGAAAGCAGGTTCACTTTCTGCCCAGCCTTAAGAAAAGAACCGAGCTTTCTATGGGATGATTTACTTTAAAATGGAGTGGAATCAGCGCAGTGATCTGGATTCTCTCAGCTAGGGAGTCCCCTGGCTGCCCTCACACTGCCCTTTCGGGGCCTGGCCAAGCCCAACCAACCACTCCCAGGCCACAGGACTCCTCTTAAGGAAGACCAATACTGCCGCCACCACCTCTCTAGGCCCTTCACTCAGCTATGGTACATTACTAAGACAGTAGATCCTGGGGACCAGAGAAACAGGAGTTCAGGTAGAGAAGGAAAGAAGAAAGCACATTCTGTCAGGCGTGTACTGGTTCCGGATGGTTTCAAACACTAGATCAGGGCCACATGAAAATGATGCCCATCCAAACCTGCAATACTCCTTCCTCACAAGCATTTTTCACAAGGCTCAGAGAGGCAGTATTAGGAGCCGAGGACCATGTATTTCTCTACAGTAGCAACAGCAGGGTAGATCAGGCTTCGGCTCTCTGGCTTTGACAAGAGCTGCTTGACAAGAGCCGCTCTCAGCCTGTTTCTAATGTAACTGAGATTCTGCATCAAAACAGCCATTTTTTAATTAATAAAAGCATTTTTCTTTTTTTTAAATTTTCTGGGCAGTGATGGCACACACCTTTAATCCCAGCACTTGGAAGGCAAAGGCAGAAGAGTTCAAGGCCAGTCTGATCTACAGCATGAGATCCAAGACAGCCAGCGCTACATGGAGAAACCTTTGACTAATTAATAAATAATAGTAAATAAAGGCAGGTGGATCTCTGTGAGTTCAAGGCCAGCCTGGTCTACAAAGTGAGAAATTCTGTCTCAAAAAAACCACACACACACACACACACACACACACACACACACACACACACATACTCTAATAAATAATAATAAATAAAATTTGAGACAGCACTCACATAGCACAGGCTGCCTCCAAACTCATTACATAGCCAAGATAACTGAATTTCTGCTTCGTCTGGCCTCTACCTCCCAGAGTGTTGGGATTATAGGCATGCATAACCATAGCCCATGGGCTTCTGCAGTGCTTGGGATCAAATGTTTTGCATGCTGGACAAACAAACATCTACCAACTGAGCTACATCCCCATGCTCAGTGAAAGATTTCTGAAAGCAATGGTCAGCAACTCTCTGGAGACACGCTAACAGCTTGCAGACCAACCGTCTAAAACACTAAGTCTTGCTCAATTACTTCTCAAAGAACTAGTCAGTCATTCCATCTTCTCCTCATCAATCTTGTCCAGGTCACTTCATGAAGTTCTGGCCACTGAGACAGGTTTGTCTCCTCATACCTGTCCTTCCAAGCTTTACTATGGTTTCTTCAAAACACCCAAGACAATCCATATTCTTTATTGGACCGTGTCAACCATACAGTCCCATTGGCCTTACCCATTCCCTCATGACTCAGCTCTTGAATCCTCCATCAGGATTTTTATCCTACCTAGAACGTTCTTCCCCATCTGATCCTCCCTCCTCACTTGTCATCACCACTCCTGGCCTGACTCTCCCTCATCCCCTAGTCTCCAGCCTGAATGGCTGCCTCAGGAAGGTCTGACCCTAGCGCACTTTCACCACACTCTAGCAGGCTCTTCAAGGAACCTACCAGAGTAAAGTGCCCATGCGGAGTTCTCAACTACACATTTCTTCCTATTGGGCAGATTTCACAGGGGGAGGCTGTATCTATTTACCTCCGGACTAGACTCAGTACCCGTCACAGAGCGCCTGCACAGTGCACTATGAGGGCCTCGCGTTATAAAGAATGAGATGCTCCCTGTAAAGCTTCCAGTACAGAGAGCGCCTAAAACACAAGGATTACAGAGCAAAGGGCCTGGGGCCACTTGTTCTCTGGTCCCACCACAGCTGCTCCCACACACCAGAACAGCTTTCCAACCTTCCCATGGAAAAAGAGACCTGTCTGGTGATACTTCCCCAGAAGCTCCACAGCACAAGGAGCAGGGTAGCTATTATTCACACCCAGAGCCTGCTCTAGAGTAGACAGACCTGTGAAGGGATGGATGATGGGACCTGCCCTGACAAGTTTCCCTGCAACACTGGAAAGGCTAGCCCGCAGGGGCTCCTTGGCCCAGGATAAAGGGTGACTTTTCATTCCAGTGGCCTCTTTCATGATGAGAGAGTATTGGTGCTGAAGCAGCAGCCTGACACTGGACCCCTCCCAGCAATTCCAGGCAAATTGCCAGGACATAAGAAGGGAGGGCACTCCACTCCCACAGCCAGCCAGAGGGCTGGGTACATCCCTCACGTCACAGTTCTGATCCCTGAAAGGTTTCCTTTTGTCTATCTAAAACAGGGTTTCACTTACGTAGCCCAAGCTGATATAGAACAGGCAGGCTTCGAACTCAGAGATCCTCCTACCTCTGCTGGGATAAACTCAGGAGTCATCAGGCCTGGCTATTTGTTTTTCATCTGAAGAACATTTCACTTTATAGTCTAATCTGGCTGAGAACTCACTAGCCTCCCGCTTCAGGTTCCTGACAGATGTGTGCCAGCACATACAGTTCTGAATGAGTTCTTGTACTTTGTTGAGACTCCCAACGGGTACCTGGATATCCATGGCTCCCCAGAAAGGAGTGACTAAGCCCCACTTCCTAGTCCTCCCTCTGTATTGAGCATAATCCATACACCCATCTCCAGGTTACCTGCAAACAAAAGCACAAAAGGCCTTTACCACATGCTGGGAACAAACCCCGCACTCACAAACCCAACATACTTTGATTTCTCACCCAAACAGCCCTCAAAACAAAACAAAATGCTTTCTCTAAGACTTACTGACTCCTAAGTTTTGTTGTTGTTGTTTGTTTTGTTTTGTGTGTGTGCTGTACAGGAAGAGGGATGCATGCACTTGTCAATGTGGATACACCTGCATGCAGGTGAATACATGCACAGCAGGCAGTGGGCAGAGCTCAACCCTGGATGTCTTTCCTCAGTCACCATCTTTTCTATTTTGAGACAGGGTCTCCCGCTGAACCTAAGTTCACTGACTCAGCTAGCTTGGCTAGTCTGTGCATTTCAGGGATTTGCCTGTTGACACACACACACCACAGCACTGGGGCTACATATGTCTGCAACCACACCCAGTTTTTACGTGGGTTCTGAAGATTCAAACTCAGATCGTGAAGCTTGTGCAGCAGGCACTTTACCAACTGAGCCACATCCCCAGCCCAACTAAGCTTTTCTTTTCTTTTCGTTTCTTCTGGTTTTTAGTATTTCAAGATAAAGTTTTTCTGTGTAGCCCTAGCTGTGCTGGAACTAGCTCTTGTAGACCAGGCTGGCCTCAAACTCACAGAGATCCTCCTGCCTCTGCCTCCCGAGTGCTGGGATTAAAGGTGTGCGCCACCACCGTCCAGTCTAGCTGTTTTTCTAAACTTGAAAACAGGAAATAATCCATATAGGTTGAATGGTATACGAGAAGCAGTAGAGAGTTAGCAAGTGCAAGATCCTGGGTTCAATTCCCATCACCACCCTCAAAAAGAAAAAGTAATCTTCATATACAGCCATCAACATAAGGACCTCTCCCAATGACCTAGCAGGAGTTTTTTCAACCAAACCAGATACATTCTGTTATCTCAGTATACACACATTTAAAACAGAACTGCCTACTTTCAGGGATGGCAGGCAGTACTGGGGACCAAACCCACAACCTCATTACTGAGCTACATCTTCGGGTCCCATCCCACTTGGGACTAAATGCTTCAGTTACTATCTTAGGGTGAGAAAAGAGTCTTTATGTAAACTATAATCTACCACTTGTTACAGTTCCCTGATCAGCTGAATTTCCTAAAGTTCTTTCTGCCCAAGAGCCCCAGCTTCAATTCCTCTGGTTCTCCTTCCTCTACACAGTTAGGGTGAATTAGTTGGTTAACATCTTGCTTATACAAAACAATTCTGTAGCCTCCCTCCCCCCAGCTGCTTATGAAGAAGAAAGGAGAAGGTGGAGGAGACCACCATCACCATGCCCTTGGCAAGAATACAAACCCTTCCCACAACTGGCCAGTTCTGATTATTCCCCAGGGAACCATGCACCCCGTCAGAAAACGTATATATTTATTCACAGACATAGGCATTCCTATGCCATTGCTCAGATCTACCTGGAAAAATCCTCATTATCAGCCAAACTAACGACCGAGAAGCAGTATTCATAACCTCTACCACTGTCTCACCCCTCATTACACATTCCTGCACCAGCTGGACGGTGGTGGCACACACCTTTAATCCCAACACTCGGGAGGGAGAGGCAGGGGGACCTCTGTGAGTTCAAGGCCAGCCTGGTTCATAGAGTGAGTTCCAGAACAGCCAGGGTGGTTACACAGAGAAACCCTGTTGAAAGAGAGAGAGAGAGAGAGAGAGAGAGAGAGAGAGAGAGAGAGAGAG
>LOEQ01005025.1:100324-113317 GCA_001685075.1 Bramus lutescens | reverse complement strand
ACTTCACATATTCTATAAGATGTTATAAGATCATCAAAACCTTCCTCCTGGAGCAAACATAAGTAATACCCTCAAGATGTATGTTATGTTTTTCCATAAGGAACAAAAGATAGAGGCTTCCACATTGCTTTGATCATTCCTGTTGTTCCAAAGAATAGTTCACAAAATATTCAAAACTCTTTGAATTCCAATTCTTCAGAATACTCCTATAGAGAAGATAGAACTAAACATTAATTGTTCATTTATTTTAACATGTGGGGAAATTTATAAATCAGCATTTTGGTAGTCCTGTTTAAGATGGTTGGTTACTGAAGGAGTGCAGGAAGGAACATTTATATCTTGCTAATCTTGGCAACCATGGGTATTGTTTTGAATTCATGTAATCACTGGCCTTGCAATTGCAGTTATGTTTAAAACCCAAGGAGGGCATCAAGTTATGTTAAAAACATAATTTCTTACACACTGTGCTGTGTAATTTATACATATTATCTCATATAATCTTTATGAAAATCTTACAAGGTAAATAAAATCTTCAATTTAAAAATGTTGAAGTAGTGGTGTAACTAGGATCATTTATCCGTCACACCTCTCACCTCATATTTGATCCAATTTTGACATGATTCAATGGTTTTTTTTTCATTATATAAGGCTGGGAAAATTAGCTGGCTGAAGTTACCCAAGTCCACTCATAAATCAGTTAAAATCTGATACACGCAAGTGATGTGGCAAGAGAGCAACAATGAAACCGAAGTCTCTTACTCTTAGGAAGTTTCAAGGTTAGATAAGAAATATATTTCTCTTTGAAACATCTTAAACAAATTAAAATCCCCGAAATATCTTTGATCACAGTATAACAAAATTAGTTAGCTGGAAGGGAAATCGAATATATTTTAATTTAACTCCTTCCTGTTCGAACTGATGTTCTGAAGTATAAGATGTTTTGCCAAAAGCTACATTGGATGATGCAAGGATTATGTTATCGTTTTCTAAATTCTGTCTCCTTGGAGTAGTCCTGCAGCCATCAGTGCCATGCTGCATACAATGCATAGCGAGTATTAGGAAATACACAATGAGTCAGAACAGGCAAGCTTGGTGGCTTTCTTTACCACGTACTGAGAGCAGTGAGGAGGTAACAGGAGTGGAAACAATTATACAGAACCTGCAGTGAGAGGAGGTGGGTGAACCAGGAGACAAATATCATTAGCTTCAGATGTTGCACGGACAGCTTATTGATTTTCTTCTCACTTTAGTCTCAATGATGCACACTGGTAAATAGCAGATCATGTCATGGGAGCCAGGTTGGAACCCAGCAACCTCAGGAAGAGACAAGGCCTTGCAGGGAAGGCTGATTCATGTGGCAAATATCTCACGTCTCTGAGTCCCTTGTGTGCAGCTTGTTAGATGAGAGAAAGTAACTCGCTCTGGCATTCTGTGAAGAATTGCAAACACTGCAGCTTCCTGCCTGGAAATTCACTATTCTAATGCTCAAAGTCAAGACAACTGGGAAAGCCAGAACATTTTCTTCCTGGGAGGAGGTTGTGGCAGGTGTTTTCCTTATCACGTGGCATAAAACACACTGGTGAGTATCTAGAAAACTGGCTCCCTTCATGACCACTTCACAATGCCCAGAACCTACTGAGAAAGCCCATGTATGTACGTCAGGTTTCTTAACTCCTAGATTACCAAAAGAGCCAGTGAAGCACAAATTACACCTTCTGTCTAAAATTTGGATGACCTGAAATTATCAGGCAAGGAATAGTGTCAGGGCCTATTATGACCAGGGGAAGCTAAAGATGCTGGGATAAAATAGGGGCAGAAGAGCTTGTTTGCGTCCTAAATCCTCATACTACCCCTGGAGAAAGGCCCGATGAGCAGAAAGTGCTCCTGAATCATTCTCTCTCCCACTCAGTCTCTGTATACGACCAGAAAAACTCAAATCTGTGACAGATGATGACAAGATAGTTTAAGACTGGAAACCAGCTACAACTGTGAAGCAGAAATAATATGTCAAATCCCCTTAAACATTTACTCAAGTTTACAAGTCATTATAGGCCATTTGAGAACCAGTAAGTTATCCATGGATCCAATAGCCCAGAAGGTGGGTTACAGAAGACACTACTACACTGTCCAGACCCAAAGTGATTGCTTTAGGGATGCATCGCCTGTTCTCTCAGATGCTGGGAGTACCAACCATCAGCACCTCAAAATTTACTCTCTCTCCACAACCTTTGCACTGGCTGAAGGGAGCCCTCCTGTTCGAATCTTCCCCTGAGACTGAAAGGAAGCGTAGAAAAGTCTGGACGATCTGCCGAGATCTTAGCCTGAAATGCCCTTGATTTTTCTGTGGATTGGGGAATATGCCTTCTCTAGAATTGAATTCTAGAATGGCCTATTGCTATCTCTTCCTTTTCCACATTTTAACTGTGTGGTAAAGTTGGCCTGTGTTTTTAATCATTTACACAATTAGACTAGGCACAAGCTTGGTACTATTTTTCTGAAGGTAATGACCCCACACAGCACAGCTCACTTCCTCTGAGTGCACGTAACTTAATATCATTTTCTTTATTTTTAATCATTTGTATACAATTCACTTAGAAGGAATTGTTAGTTTTTTAACTGTATGTGTTTTTTTCTAGCTTAATGAATCTTGCTTATTAGAAAAAAAGATAACCAATTCTTAATATTTTTCTTTCGACTGAATTTATTTGTAAATCTTTTAAACACAATTTATGTTTTATAGTATAATTTTCTGTCATACATAATGCTTAACCTTGGTCATAATTTTTTTATTTCTATTAATTTCAACACGTTTTATTTATTCAGTATGTTCTAAAACTTTCTTCCTTCTTCCTTGAATATACTTATCCTATTATTTTGAAGTTACTGTCTGAAAAGTCCACTGTCTTTAGTGTTGCTGTCTTCACTCTTCACTGGTACCATGCCAACTTAGACTCAGTTTTCTTATATAGCAATATATATCCATTCATTCTCGAGTTATAAACTGAAAGTCAGGGATCATTTGATGTTTTCTGCCTGTAGAGATGCTTGCATTTCCTGGTCAGGCAGGTCATATTGAAGCAGATAAGCTTTATCCTCTAGGGATCAGTTTCATTTTCTGTAGATTCCTTTCACTTAATCCTAGTGAATGCTCCCCAAGTATGAGGATAAGCCCCTCTAGCTCATCAGTTGACACCCCAGGAGTGGATGTCTCCCCTCTTAGCAATATTCAAAGTCCAGCTACTGTCTCTTCGGCAATAAGTGATTGCTGATACCAGCTATTCGAATTT
Organism: Bramus lutescens; assembly: GCA_001685075.1. Taxonomy (NCBI): domain Eukaryota; kingdom Metazoa; phylum Chordata; class Mammalia; order Rodentia; family Cricetidae; genus Bramus; species Bramus lutescens. The sequence continues at coordinate 110,030 of LOEQ01005025.1, read as the reverse complement.
TCATTGCTCATCTTACAATTGTGATGTCTATAATGTTTTATTAACTTTAAAAATGAGTGACAATTATTTTATAGTTTGATAATTCACATTCAGATTTGGGTAGAGAGTTGTTTCTATGACTTTACCTCTCATCAGAACAAATGAGCCTGTACAGTCACAACACCAGATGACAGCTCACATAGAAATGAGGAATCTCACACAGCCCCTCCACTAGCTGAAGAGATACAGGCAACTGATAGCCACTAAAAGACAAAAATCTGTGTTTTATATTGAAAATTTATACATTTCCTTTAAAAAGAGGTAAAATTAATGTGCCACTCACCTTGTGTATTTTCTGTTTCAGGGCATTGTTTAATTGGTTATTTTTTAATGAAAATATATAAACATATGGATTCTATAGAGATATGACTGTCTCTATGTCTGTGCTAATAAGTATGTATGTGTATGTGTGTGTGTATAAATATTCACTGTGGAATGGTACCAAATACATAGGTTTGTAAGCTTGATATCCTACCTTGATGCCAACTCCATCCTTTTATCAACTACTTCACTGCAGATAAAGAAAACATCACCAAGATTTCTGACTTTAGGCTTATAACTTTAGCATGAATGGATGTATATTGCTGTACAATAAAACTGAATCTTAATTTGGCATGATAACAGTGCAGAGTGAAGATGGGAACAAGAACGGAAAGTGGACTTTTCAAACAGTAATTTCAAAATAACAGAATGCATGTATTCAAGAAAGGAAGAATGGTGAAAGTTTTAGAAAATACTGAATAAATAAAAAGGTATTGAACTAAAATTTATAGAAATAAATAGCCTCTACTTCAGGGTACTGAAACCTTGATTATTTGCTGATATGCTCTTCCCTGCACCTCAACTTTCACATGTGGCATCCCCTCTCTTTTAGTTATGTTAAGACGGTCTCATCCACTTTGTGAAGATTGTTTGTATTTCCAGTTAGTCCTTAGCCATATTTACCTACGTCTTTTTCAGAATATATCACTGGATTTTTACACAAGAAACCTTTAGATTCTGCTCAAATATTCCTTCCAAGAAGACTTCAAGATTAAACCCAGTGGTTTGTCTATTTTCACCTTTAAATGTGTGATTTTGTGCTGGTTTGCTTTCTTTTTAATTCTTTTTTGCCTTCCCCTCTTTTATTGGAAGTATATTCTTTCTTCATACAATATATCCTGATTGTAGTTTCTCCTGCCTCTACTCTTCCCAGATCCTTCCCACTTTCCTGCCCCTCCTCACAAACTGCTTTTATGTCCATCATTTGAAAAGAACAGGTTTGAAAGAGAAAACAAACATGACAAGATAAAATATAGTAAGATAAAAAAATATCATATTGATGTTTGACTAGATAACCTAACAGAAAGAAAAGAAGCCTAAGGGCAGGAACATGAATCAGAGACCTGTTTGCACTCACACTCAGGAGTCGCATAAAAATAGCAAGCTAAAAAGTGTAATACATACACAAAGGACCTGGTACAGTCCCACGTAGGCACTGTGCTTGTTGCTTCAGCCTGTGTGAGTTCAAATGCCTTGCTTAGTTGACTCAGAAGGCTTGTTCTTCTAGTGTCCTCCATTCCCTCTGACTCTGACAGCCTTTTTGCTGTTGCATCACTGAGCTCTGAGGGGATGGATTTAGTAGATACATCTCATTTAGACTTATTCTCCACATAATATCTATCTGGGTCTCTGCTTTTCCTTCCATTTGCTGCCAGAGGAAGTCTCTCTGATGATGGCTGAAGGAGGAATTGATTTATGAGTATAGTAGAATATATTTAGGAGTCATTTTATTGATATTCTTTTTAGAGCAGTAGTATTTAGTTTTAAAGTAGGTTTCTTGACTATGTAGACTCGGGTTCTTCATCAATCAAGCAATGCAGGGTGTGGGTTCCATCTTATGGAGCAGAGCTTAACTCAAAACAGACATTGGCTGGCTATTCCCACAAGGTCTGAGCTATTGTTGCCCTAGCAGACTTGCAGATAAAACAAATTATAGGTCAAAGATTTTGCAACTGGGTTTGTGTTTACATTCCTATTCTGGTAGCTTGCAGAGTACCTCCAATATCAAAGACACTTGAACATAGGAATGATGGATTCAGAAAGGTACCAGCTCATGCTTAATGAGTTGTATGAGTGTTGTCCTAGGCAATGGGGCACTATTGTCAGTTTGGAGAGAGCAACCCAATGTCTTATCAGCAGCCTAGATTGTTCTGGGGTTTTCATGTGACACTTCCTCCTTATCCAACAACTCAATTTAGTGCAACCCAGTCTCATGACTGAAAGCATTGATTAGTAACAAGAAATATATAAATGGAGGCAGCACTTTTATTTCCGGGTCACCCAGTCCCAAATAATCCCACAAAACATATATTAATTATAAACTATTTGGCCTATAGTTCAGGCTTATTACTACCTAGCTCTGACATTTAAATTAAACAATTTCTATTAATCTATGTATTTCCATGTGGCTGTATAATTACTGGTCTTTTGACATCTTGTTTCATGGGCGGCTAACTGATATTTACCCTGACTCTACCCCTCCTCATCTGAATACTGTTTGATTGTTCCACCTGTCCCTGTCCTGCCTGGCTATTGGTCAAACAGCTTTTTAATATTAACCAATGGGAATAATACATATTCACAGTGTACAGAAGCATTCCAAAGTAGAAATGTCCAGTTGATACTCCATATCCTCAATTATTAGGAAACCTCTTAGAAACAACTTCATTTATTATAGGACTTTGATACTACACTATGTTTCCATATCATCCTTCAAATGCCCAATTTCAGCTGTCTCTCTCTGCATTCTCTCCCTCTATCATCTCTCCACTTCCTCTCTCCACCTGATCCTCTTGTTCCCATCCCCGCATGGCCCCAGTTTACTTATAGGCTCTATTCTATTTCTCCCTCCCAGGGAAATTCATGAGTCCACTCCAGACCATTATCCTATACGCAGTCTCTCAGGGATTGTAGCATGGTTATCACATACTTAATAGCTAATATACATATATAACCAGATACATACCACATATATCTTTCTTTTTCTGGGTTACCTCACTCAAAATGAATTTTTCTAGTTCCATCCATTTGCTTGCACACACACACACACACACACACACACACACACCCCTGGACCAAAGAATGGATAAAGATGTGGTATATTTACACAATGGAGTACTACACAGTACAAAAAATGACATCTTGAAACTTGCGGGCAAATGGATGGATTTAGAAAACATCATATTAAGTGAAACCAAGAAAGATAGGTATAAATATAATAAGTACTCATTCATAAGTGGGTTTTAGACATAAAGCAAAGAAACAGCAGCCTACAATTTACAATCTCAGAGAATCTAGACAACAAACAGGACCCTAGAAGTGACTTACATAGATGTAATCTACATGTGAATTAGAAAGAGACAAGATCTCCTGAGTAAACTGGGAGCATGGGGATCATGAGAAAGAGTAGAAGGGGACAGGGAGGAAGGGAGGAGAGCAAAGAAAAATATATAGCTCAATGAAAAGAGGTCTCAAACTATCAGTATGTAATGGTCAATGTGTCATTTAAGCTGTAGTAATATTTCTTAAAAATAAACAAATAACTTCAGGTGCTCATGGTTTGGGGACATTGATGTTAAAGGGCTTTTGCCTTTTTGTGTTTCTTGCTTTGTCATATTTGGTTGTCATCTCTTGGAAGCCTGCTGTTTCCTGAAGAGGAAATGGAGAAGGACTTGAGCTGAGGGAAAGATGAGGTGAGGGTAGCTAGGAGGAGTTTTCCTCCTAAGTTAGTCAATTTGCTTGGAATATCATTTTCCAATCATTTAACTTAAGATATTATTTAACCCTTGGTGTTGAAGTGTGTTTCTTGAATGCAGCAGAAGGATGGATGCTGTTTTCAAATCCATTCTCTTAATCTCTGTCTTTTTATTGGGCAATTCGGAAGGCTGGTATTGTGAGATATCAATGAACAATGATGGTTGATTCTGGAAATTTGGTGGTGTTGTTGTTTTTGGTTGTGGTAGTGGTGGTGGTGGTGGTGTGTGTGCACTTCCCTTCTTTTGATTTTGTTGGTTGTGAGATTATTTATTTCCTCAGTTTTCATCTGTATTAACCTCTTTAGGTTTTTTCCTTTTAGCACCTTCTATATTGCTGGATTTGTAAACAGACATTTTTTAATTTGACTTTGTCATGGAATATCTTATTTTCTCCTTCTATGGTGATTGAAAGTTATGCTGAGTATAATAAATTGGGCTGGCATCTACGGTCTCTTAGAAAATGGAGCACATGTTTCCAGGCCTTTCTGGCTTTTAGAGTCTCCACTGAGAAGTCGGATGTAATTCTAAGCGTTCTCTCTTATTATGTTACTTGGTCTTTTTCCTTACAGCTTTTAATATTCTCTTTGTTCTGTGTATTTAAGCTTCCGATTATTATGTGGTAAGGGGACCTTCTTATTTTAGTTTACTCTATTTGGTGTTCTGTATACTTCTTGTACCTTGATAGGAATATCCTTCTTTATGTTCAGAAAATTTTCTTCTTTGATTTTGTTGAAAAGATTTTCTGGGCCTCTGAGCTGGAATTCTTTTCTTTCCTCTATTCATATTATTCTTAGGTTTGTTCTTTTCATAGTGTCCCAGATTTCCTGGATATTTTATGTCAGGAATTTTGATATTTAACATTTTCTTTGGCCAATGCATCCACTTCTTTTTATTATAACTTTGAGGTTTAAGATTCCATCTTCTATTTCTTGTTTTCTGTTGGTAAAGCTTACCTCTGTTGTCCTTGATTGAATTCCTAAAATTTTCATTTTATAATTCCTTCTGTTTGTGTTTTCTTTATTAATTTTAATTCCATTTTCAGGTCCTGAACAGTTTTATTCATTTCTTTCAAACTGTTTCTTAGTTTATTCTTGGCCTTTTTTTTTTAATAGGATTTATTCATTTCCTCCAGTTGTTTGTACTTTCCTGGCCTTTTTTTTTTAAAGGGATTCATTCATTTTCTCTGATTGTTTGTTTGTATTTTCCTGGATTTCCTTAAGCAATTGGTTCATTTTCTCTTTTAGGATATTTATAATTTTCACATAGTCGGTATTAAGGTTGTTTTCTGGTGGTTCAGTTATGTTCAGCTGTGCTGTGGTAAGATAGTTGCAGGCATATTGCCCTGTTATTGGTTGTGATTTTATGCTGGTGTCTTGACATCTGCATTTGGGGTGATAGCAAGTCAAGGTGCTGATTTCTGGGTTTGTTTAGTTGGGTGGGTGTTGGTCTCCGTCTCTTCTCTAGATCTTTTGGAGAATGTGATAACTGTGTGTTATCATTCAAATGTTCAAGGTAGTACCTCCTGATACTGATTTGAATGAGGTTTTGTGATTGGGTTGGATTTGTAGGGGAGAAGAGAGTAGTGATGTCTTCAGTTGGCTTACCTGCTTCCCTGTCCTACTCAGTTGGGATGTTCCTAATGACTGTCTGTTGATGTTGAAAATGGATGGATGAATTGGGAGTAGGAAAATGGGGAGAACATATTTGTGAACCATTGGACATGAGGTCATAGAGAAAAGGGATAACACAGCAGTTTTTTTTTCTGTTACAGAGCTGGGGTTGAGACTTCAGAATTCCTTTCTTATCAAGAGTATCTCAGTTCTTTAAAAATTAAGGTTACTTAATGTGGGGCCTGACACCCAGCATGGGCTAGGCCATTCTTTAGTGAGATTTTTAATATGTGTGTGTGTGTGTGTGTGTGTGTGTGTGTGTGTTGCAGATAAAACCCAGGGCATTTTAATTATTTAACAAACAGTGAACCTCTGTTTTAGATCCAATATTCGTTAAATACTTTTATGCCATTTGTGGTTATATAAATGACATTTATCCTATTAGAGCATCTTTACTGAGCCTGGGAAGGGTACTTTGAACCACATTATCTATAAAGAAGAAGAGTTCATGATTTATGAAATTTTCCTTTGAAATTTTACTCCAGAGAATCTCACAGTAACCCACAGGTTTTTGTGTTGTTTGAATCACTTCAATACACGGTTACAGTTAGGGCAAGCTCTGAGTGTCTCCTGAGAGCTTGGCTGTCCCTTTTCCCGTAATGAAGCACCTCAGCCACTCCACTGTCCCTGATTTACCTTGTGTCCAAGAGAATTTTTATCTGACTCATTTAAACTTTTTCGCAGTAATTTTCTACAGGTTTTTTTCTTTTCTCTAATTTAGATATATTGTATGAAAACTAAAAAGTTGGTCCATTTGTGAGTTAATAAGGGTATTGTAGAAGCATTGACAGATTATTAGTCACCTGTATTTCTAAGTTGAGATCACTGTCATTGTGTTTAGTAACAAAGTGTTTTCCTAGCTTAAAACAATATCTTTATGAAAGCTCAATAACTTTAACTTACCAAATGTGTGACTGCTTTAGTATCAGTTTAATTACTTAGTGGTACTTCCTTATGTTGATATTAACTTCTTTTATTATGCTTTTGAATGATCTTTTCTCTATTTTACATCATTTACCATACAGACTCGCCCTATTTCAAACATAAAATTAGTATAACTTAAAGTTTACTTTTTCCTGAGTTTTATAAAGCAATATTTTAAACTTTCTGCATCTCAGAGATTATCAAGTGATTGTCCATATGTCTAAGGATGATAGACCACGAACTATGTGGGGAACTAGTAGAAATAATAGCTGCATCAAGGCTGGATGTCTGCAGTACTTGGGAATGGCTTCACTGCTAAGTTAGCATCTGCACCAAGAACTCAAAGAGGCGTGTGAGTGAGAGTGGGGGCAGTCATGTAGACCCTAGTCTACATAACCAAAGTAGAAAACTGCCTGCCTGTGAACGTCTTATACAATGGAAGACAGACAGAACACACTTTGATCACACTGCCTCCCCCGCAATCTTCTTTTTACCCCCTCTATCTCCTCCTCCTCCTCCTCCTCCCAATAAATCCTTTATCCTACTTTCAAAAACCGTCTCTTGCTCTAGAGAGATGGATCAGTGGTTAAGAGCACTGGATATTCTTTCTGAAGACTCTGGTTCAATTTGCATCATTGACGTGGAGGCTTGCAACCTTTTAACTCTAGTTCCAGTAAGTCCTTTGCCCTCTTTTTGTCTCTTCTCTCCACTCCATTTGTCTCTCTTCCAGTCAAATTTAAACTGCGAGTTTATCCAGAGGAATGTGTTTAGAGATGTGCCTGTCATTTTATTATGCCCCTCATTATTTTGTTTATGAATCTCCTTGTATCTCACCTAACCCCTCTCTTGAACATCACAGAAATGGTTATGGACTCAGACAAAATCAGACAGGGATAACTCAAGGAAGTAAGTATGAAATCTTATAATGAAATCTATGTCTTCCTAACACCCTTGAAAACACATTTGCTCATGAACCAAACCTTTATCCACCTGAGTCTTCTGATATCGTTAACGTGTTAAAATGTTACTTTTCTTTTCTAGTTAACAAAGTAGATGTTGATACATATCTGTCCAGGATCTGCGAGGATTAATGACAGTGTTAATTAAGTCTTTGTATAATACCTAACATATGATACATATATTAAAATATATAATAATTAATATTTTGATATCATAATGCTAATTGCTATTTCACTAATGCTGTTTACAATAGGTAGGTCACTGGACCCATTCCCAAAGCCTTAATTCTTAGCTGTCTCTGAGAATACAAGGAGAGCTGCCTGCTGACTCACTCTGAGCTGGCATCTGGGACTCTGCTCTCTTGGCTTTCTGTGGAGGCAGCTGTTTCATACGAAGGCAGGTCTTTTCTCAGATAAACACAAGCAAAAATTGAAGGAACAAATTCTTTTTTTAATCTCTTGAAATGAGTATTTGCTAAAAAAAAATCAGAAGGCAAAGTGTGATAATGCAGAAATTGCTACATGAACAAAAAAGATCTATATAGTGCATTAGAGACATGAGAGCTTTGTAGGCAGGTAACAATGCCACAGCCTGCGGGGAAAAATGAGGAGAGGAACCAGAGTCATTCATCTTTGAAGGGCAACTGAGTAAAGGTTTCCGTAACTATTCTACTAAGGCATATTTTCCTCCTGAGCACTATGTATGACGATCAGAGTATTTAGTGTCCTTGTCATTATTTAGTCTAGAGTTCTGAGGATTTGAATCATTATATCCAACTTGTGAAAAGAACACAGCAGATGACAAGATGTAGTGCTTGATAGTAGGCTGGTAAATATTGTTTGGAATTACTCTTCATTTTACTCCATGATAAAGCTCTGATATCCTCAAATGTTTCTTTTTCCAAGCACATGGTTGTGTTTCTAAGTGCCATGGCCTTACCAAGGTAAAGGCTGAGAAGTCAGGAAGCCAGGGAACATAATGCTCCAATGCAACTATGGCCATTTCACTGTCCCAGTGGCATATAATCAAAGCCAATATTCATGAACAGTTTCTTGCAAATGAAAATTGCTTAGAAGCAGATAAGAAATTCTGACTTTTGAGTTACTGATTGAATGTGTGTGGTTTTGAGGCCAGTTGTATTACTGCTTTTATGATGGCTTATACACAAAAGCTACAGAGTCTAGAGAGACAAGGGCAAGTTCAGTAAGATTTACTATTTGAAGAGAGCTGACCTTCTAGCTCATAGATTGTCATCTAGGTATGGTGTTTTCATAGGGTAGAAAAGAATGAAGAATGAAGTCTCTTTTATAAGAGCAATGATTCCTATTCCAGATAGCTCTGTTATTATGACTAAATTACTTTTCATTGCCCTTTCTCCAAATATTATACCACTAAGGTTAGATTTAAATATACAGATTAGGTTGTGGATCTAAAGGGATATTGAATCAATAGCAATGGGAATACAGATTGAGTATTTATCATTAAAAAAGCATGAGTTTTTCTGGAGGCTGAGCACCAGAAAGACTTGAAAAGGTCAGATGATAGAGCAGAAAGAAGACATGGTTTTGAATTCAGTATTTGCTCTTGATTTTGTACCATATGTTAAAATACATTTAATCATTGATGGTCATCTCAGCTGATTCCATGTCTTGGCTATTGTAATATAACAGCAAGCTTGTGCCTCTTATGAGATATGGAACGTGGAGTGAATTATTTCTTCTTTCTTAACATTATGTAAATAATTTCACCAATGTAGTTAATAATAATACCTAGTTTTTAGATGTTTTTGAGAGTCAAATCAATATATATATGCAAATAAAAAGTCTACATGAATTTAATATGGCTGTTATAAATACCACCAGCTGTTTAGGTACATGCATGCTAATGTCATCTTACAATTCTGTAGAATAGAAGGCTGTGGTAGAATAATTGTACAGTATATGAATATATATTGCTGTGATTATTGTAATGAAACGCTAATAGCCTGATAGAAGGTATAGGCAGAACTTTTAGTAAGAGAGCAACCTCTGGGATGAAGAAATATGGAGTAGCCAGTCAGATGCAGAAGAAGCAGAGTATGTAGAAGAGGTAACAGACACAAGGCACATAGCAGGATGTAGATTAATAGAAATAGATTAAGTTAAGTTATAAGACCTAGTTACGAATAAGCCTAAGGTATAGGTCGAACGTTCAAAATTAATAAGAATTATATCATTACTATTTCATAATTAATAAATATTATGTCATTATTTGGGAACATCTATGTTCATGAGTAAGATTGGCCTGTAATTCTCTTTCTTGGTTGAGTCTTTGTGT
>LOEQ01005025.1:77178-90076 GCA_001685075.1 Bramus lutescens | reverse complement strand
CATGGGTCTTTAATTTGCTAAGGAATATGGAAAAGTTTTTTGCCACAACTCTATTGCATTTCAAAGTCCTTGCCAGGAAGCAAGCTGCAACAGTGTGTCCATAGCTCCATAGTCAGGACTGCCTGCTTGAAAGAATCAGAGTTTTCCCTGGCAAGATGGCCCAGAAAGCTGGCATTTTAAAACAGCACAGCTTTTTTCCTGCTATGACTGAAAACCTAAATGCTTTACTCTAGTTTTTCCCAAGCTTTAAGGCTTTTTGTGGATGCAGTTATCCACGTGAATGCCATTTGTAATATGAACAGAGCCTGCTTGTTGGGGTTTCTGTCCCACTGGGTACTCCACAGCTGGCAAGCCCCAAAGAAAATCACACAGAGGTCTATAAGTTATAAAGTTGATTGGCCCATTTCCTCAGGATACTTATTAGCTCTTGTAGCTTATATTAACCCATTATTCTTATCTATGTTTAGCCATATGGCTCAGTATCTTTTTTAGTGGGGTAGATCACATCCTGCTGCTTCAGTGGTCTGGGCAGGTATGGGAGGAATCAGCTTCCTCCTTCCCAGAATTCTCCTCTTCTCATTGCATCATTTCTACTTCCTGTCTAATTTTCTTGCCTATACTTCCTGCCTGGCCAATCAGCGTTTATTTAAAACATGATTGACAGATTACAGACAATTCTCCAGGCTCAGGAATATGGAAACCAAATGGTTAGGAAAGTACTGACTATATACTAAATTTCAGGGGAAAACAGTGGTACCATAGCAATGCAAACAGAAGAGATTCTTTACAAAGTTACCAAAAGGAAATGTAGAGCTGAGCCTGACCTTGTGTTCTGAGTGAGCTGATGCTATCGCACTTCCCATGTGAAATCTTCCCATACTTCTCAATCCTTTGCCCTCCTTGACTCTAAATTCCATCTCACTCATTTCCTGTCCTACTCTAAGAACTGAGATTTGCCACTTTCCACACTGACCACTTTGTCTGGAAGGAAAGAATACAGAAGGCTGTATTCCTAGGCTGGGGGCACTGGGATAACAAAGATTTGTCCAGAAGCCTGCTTCCCATGCAGCCTCTGAACTTACAGATTTTCTTGGCCTACATTTTGATGCTTCTGGCGGCCATTTTCATTATTGTCAAAGTATAACCTCTTTAGTCTTTGTCTGACATCTTAGTGCATGACAAGAATTATTGTTCCTAAAGGTATCACACGTTTGTAAATAATACCTGCTTGCATATAAGTCACAAGTCTTCATTTCCACTCATGCTACTAATGACCACCAAACACACTCTACATGTGCTTTGTGTTTCTGTAGTAGAGCTAAGCAACTTTCTGCCAAGTCATATGTGTTCAAACCCAGCTACTTCACATGTACTTTCAAAAATCTCTCCTAGGATTTTTATTTATGTTTCTTTTATTCTATTAAAAAAAGTCAGGCCTCAGTGGTACAGGTTGCTCAGTTTCATGCCCTGTATTCAGTAGTATGTGTTATATCAATCTTATTTCTGAGACATACTGTTGGTCCCTGCTGAGTGTTCGTGGACTCTGGGCTTTGTGCGAGTTCTACATGGACCTCTATCTTTTCTCACTGGACTCTGTAATGAACCCTTCAAAGCAATAGTTGTTTAGAGATGTTTGGTATCTATGCAGCAGTTTAGTGCACATTGTTTTTTGTGAAATCTAAAGCTGTTTGTATTTATGTCTTCTCTCTGAAACTTCAGATTTAATATATGAGCATGTAAATCAAGCTAAGAATAAGCTGGAAAACCAGAACATTTCATATTTCCTTATTCGTATTTATAGATATTAAAATATTATTCATTGAAATTTTAGATAAAACATTGCAGGGGAGACTTGTGTCTTTCTTATGGACAGTAAGTTTGATAGCAAAGTGAAATGCACATTAGAAGAGAATCTAATCCCTGCATTGTCATCGCCTCACAGAATGACCTTGGGAAAGACACCAAGTCCTTCGAGTTATCTCCTTCATCCATATGAATTCCTGTTTCTGGTTTGCATATTCTATAAAGACACAGCACAGAATCCAGAAGTTTTCAGAGAAGGAGAAAACAGTAATGCTCTACAGAATATGAGGATTAGACAAAAGCAATGATGAATGATGAATAGACATTAAAGTGTCAAGCATTAATGCATTCATTTTCTCCTAAACAGGATATATTATCTGTAGTATGCCCATGCATAATTATATTAAAAACAAGATCCATGAAGATCTCTCTCTGTATCTCTCCTCTGTCTTTGTCTCTGTCTCTGTCTCTCTATATATATACAGAGACAAAGGAGAGAGAGAGAGAGAGAGAGAGAGAGAGAGAGAGATAAAGCCTCAACTTGTAAAGCATGACTATTGTGGTAATTCATTCAGCCAATGGCCTTTTGGGTACTGGCCCATTAGGGTGTGGTCTGAGGTACTACATATGGACTGATAAGCACAGACAGGAAGCTTGGTGGTGGTGGTCAGAGTTTTGTTCACAGCTTCTAGTGCCCAGAGAGTAGAGGACCACAGCTCTCTACACTTGTTGTGAGTTTTTCCCCAAATAAATATTTGTTATCTTTTATTCCAGGCTTTCATGGACTTAATTATGCCTACACATGGCTCTGGGCACTTCACACACATATTATAATACAACTGATATTCCAGGTAGGCATCATTATCTCCACCTTGCATACAGGGTTTCAAATGGCTGAATAGCTTAATGTCAGGTCAGTATTAACAATTATTCAGATTGTATTCAACCCAAGTCTTTCTGAAGTGGCAACTTCCAGTAAAGAAATTTATGTTTTCCTCAGGCTGAATTATTTCATTATTCTTTATTTTAGCAGATATTCTAGGGGAAACTTCTATAAGGTATTTTGAATTTTTTGTGTGAAAGTGAAAAAGAATTATGGAACTTACATATTTGTAGCAATAGTATAACCGTGAGTAAGATGGGGAAATGGTTATTAAGTAGAGCACTTACAGTAAGTGTGAGGACTTCAGTATGGATTCCAATGCACATGGGGCCAGATGACATATCTTGGTATTGTGTATCTGTACCCCCAGTGCTGCTATGGAAACGTGGGAGACAGAGATAGGAGAATTTCCTGAAACATATAAGCTGTCTTGCCTTGTGTGAGGGGTAATTGAACAAGAGATCATGTCTTACAAAGGTGGAAGCTTCATCCTCTAACCTCCATATGTGTTCTGTGGTTTGTGTATGCTTACACTTACACATGTAATATTCACACACAGACTCTCTCTCTCTCTCTCTCTCTCTCTCTGTGTGTGTGTGATAGATAGATAGATAGATAGATAGATAGATAGAGAGAGAGAGAGAGAGAGAGAGAGAGATATTCAGTGTCACAGTACTGTTTCTTGTCCTCTTGTGGGAGGCAGCATCTCTGCCATGTCCACCTACAATAGCATGGTCCTTGAAGCTGTAATCCAATTTCCTAAGAAGGAAGATGAAAGCTTAGTTGATTAGTTGAGCAGTCCTATGACCAGATACATAAGCAATTTCATTTTCAAGCAATGTGTACACAGCTCTTTGCTATCTTCAGAGTCTTTTCTATAGTCACATGTTTGACCTCCTGTTTATTTGTTGACTTGCTGCTTTTGTTCGCACACATACATGTTAAAAAAGACTATAATTACAGAGTTGAAACGCATCCTGCAAACACCAAAGAAGGTTCCCAAAGATTGGCTTGGTAACCTCTACACTCTACGAGACAAACATATACATCTTTAGTTGTATGTGAAATATTGGAGAATGCTGAGTCATCTGCCCACTTTGGGGGGTCCCCACTGACCTTGGCAATGTTTGCCAATTTGCTGAAGGCATAGATATTTCACTATGGCCAGAACTCCCAAAGGAAACTATTCCAGAATTTCCCTCTGATTGGTATTGGATACAGTTATGATATAATAGAGGTTTTTTGACATAGTGACATTCTTATAGTTTGACCATTAATATATAGTTTTAAATGGTGAGACACCCCCTTTAACTATTTGCAGTACATGATTGAAACACATGTAGATGTAAGGAAAGGTATCAAAATGGCAGTAGACAGCTTGAGTCTTATAAAAGATCAGAAAATATGAACAGTATCAAGAAACTGAAAAGCCCCCTGTGCCTTTCTCATTTGTGGACTATGTGGTCATTCAATGCACTGTGATGTTTCTTATCTCACTCACACTTAGTTACAATGTAGAAAGGACCACAAACTCTTTGTTTATATTAACAGTAGCTGTTCAACATTATTCATTGTTTTGACTGGTCCATTATTAATTGATAGAATTATTGGCCCTTTTTGTCATTTACTCATAGAAAATAATATAACACTGGTATTGCTTGTCATGGCCTTAGGGTAGGTAAATACTATTTTTTGACTTTAGCAGAAGGTTATGCAATAATTAGAAGAAGATGGCTTATGTTTCAGTATATGCCATTAGAAGCTCATGCTATAGGCAGCTACTGCTCACTCTGTCTGGACATCAGTATACAGTAAAGAGTCATACTATAAATCTGCATCTTATGTTTAAATTTGTATAGATAAATCAAACTTGATCCAATATGGAGACTTATAATACAAAACACTGAGTATGTATTATGAATTATGAAAACTGAAAACTCTGGGTTATTTTAGTATGCAATTGGTTGGAACAATAATGGGTCCACATAGAAATAGGTACTAGAAGTGGAGAGCATAAAGGAATGTTAGAGTCTTTGAAGTCAATTGTAGGTAAATGCTGGTAGGAAGTTAGACAAACAAATTGATAAAATGTTTGGTATATATGATTTTAACTTGTGTTAAATTAGAAGACTGAAATTATCCCTTGCTAAAGTTGCCTAGGGGGACTTAAGGCAGAAAATGGAAATGGAAATGTGAACTGGTGGTTTTTAATATCCTCTTGCAGAGCTATTATTAGAAATCAGTGAGCTCAAAACAAAAGATTTGTGAATATATCTGGTAGGGTGTGTATATATGTGTGTGTGTGTGTGTGTGTGTGTGTGTGTAGTCATGCACATTTCAACATATACAAAGTTGAAAAAAATGATTATTTGCATAATTAGCCATTAAAACAATGGTTTAGAATGAAACCCAAGTTCTGTGCACAGTGGTAAAGACACAACTTATAGGCCCAGGATATTATTTTCATAACTTTTGTTTTAAACCCTCCATTAATTGAGTTGCTACAAATATGTCATTTAGGGCAGGAAAAATGAGCTTCATAAATATTGAAGATGTGTATAAGACCATATGGATGTGTCAAATCTCACAATCTCAGAAGCTAAACTGTCTTGCACCTTAGTTGTTTAATGGGGGTTGTTTGAGTCCATTGAACTTGATCCTCCCAATTTACTTATCTATGTTTGAACTTTAAAGAGTCAGATAAAGACTATTGAGATGTTAGCGTCTATGTGTTTATGAACTCAAATTTGCACACTTAAAGTTATTATATATTTTGAATTTCTGATATGCGTAAAGAAAGAAATAAGCATTTCAATTGGTTATGGACCAAATAATTTCACATTATATCTAGAGGTTGTCAGTCTGCCATTTCTTGTACACTGTGTTTCTGTAAATTCTGACCTGGATTTCTTTGACCAAGGATATCTGGCAGACATAGCTAGATATTTGTCCTCAGTCTCCAGATTTGCCAGAATGCACATCTGAGATCTGAGTATGTGACACATTGAGAGAACAAGAGCAGCTGAGTTAGAAGGTGCCAGAAAGGTGAGTCATACAAAAGAGGAGACAAAAATATTTCAGAAATCTATGTGTTCATGACAAAAGGAAATTGTAACATCTAGATAAACAGCTAAATAATGAGATCTTGCTTAAAAAGAAACACATGGCCTTACTGAGAAGGATCTTATAAGTATTTTTGAGTTCCAGGTCGATTTTATACTTGACAAAATCTTGGTTGTGACCCCAAGGTGGACATTATCTTTATTTAAAAAAAGTAAAATGACTAGCGCAGCTAGTCAGTGATGTGACTGATACATAGACTTCAAGATGTGGAGTCAAACATTTGTCCTCCGGGATGAATATCATCTGCTCTGGGCAACATAACATACATTCTTAAATTTTGTTTTGTCTTTCCATACATAAAATGGAATGTAATGAGAAGTAAAGAAATACCTTCTGCATTCAGGTGATGCCTACCTGTTTTCGCCTCCTTGGTTGCTTTGTTCCCGTTATGACTCCCTCACAGTTACTCTAACAGCGAAGTCAAAGAGTCATTTGTGGGTGGATGATATAGTTCAACGCAGAGTGCTTGGCAGCATCCATCAGGTCCTTGGTCCCAGTCTCAGCACTGAAAATAACATACTAGTGATAGTACCATAAATCCAAAGAGCACAGTGTGGTCTTTCATCTCTGCCTTTTTTCTTTAGGCTCTGATTTCTTG
Organism: Bramus lutescens; assembly: GCA_001685075.1. Lineage (NCBI taxonomy): Eukaryota > Metazoa > Chordata > Mammalia > Rodentia > Cricetidae > Bramus > Bramus lutescens. The sequence goes on along the minus strand of LOEQ01005025.1, from coordinate 83,669 downwards.
CCAACCATAACAATTTCTTACAATGACTCTGATGAGGTTTTGATTTAGGTGTTACAGTATAAGAAAATTATTTTCTTAAGATTTGCTTTTGCATGGGAGTGCATGTGCTTGTGGACACTAGAGCTGCTTGGTTGCCTGGAGCTGGAATTACAGATAGTTGTGAGCTGCCTCACACAGATGCTGGAAATTGAGCTCTGGTCCTCTGGAGGAGTACGAGGTGCTTTCAACCACTGAGCCATCTCCCAGCCCTAAGAACATTACTAAAGAATAACATGTTCTCCATCATATTATATTTCATTTCCCAGCAAAAGACCACAATGAATTTCCTTCAAAGCAAAGTCTCCTAATTTATTATTCTAATAAATGATTGCCTGTTATATTTATGACTATATATGCTTTGAAACTGGTTACTTTAAAATAACTCACATGATTTTTGTCATCTCAGGCTCAAGAATACCAAAATTCACCTGTGACCTCTTTCAACATTTATTCCTGCAAGGGTGGACATGAAGCCTGGACAATCCACCCATGAAGATACACCGTAACTGTCTCAACCGTGTTCAGGTGGTTCACATCATTCCCAAAGCAAAACTGGAGGAAATCAGAATGGAGAAAGAGAAGGAGAATTCTGAGTCCATGGCTGTTGGATATGAGAGCTGGCTGAAGGTGCAGAGGCAGAATTCTCAGCGAAGAGGATAATTTTGGAGCTCATAGGAAGTAAAATAGAGCCATTAGACCTTAAATATATGGTGAAAGCTAGTGAAATTACTTGATAGAGAATTACTAAGATCCATAGAAAAGAAAACGGGTAATTTACTACATAGGGACACTGTGTAGGGTCAATGGACACCTTTTAAGTGGGCAGCAAAGCAGAATGAAACGTCCAAATTACTGGTCTTGTCTCTCCTAGAAGTTATCACAAACTAAGTGATAGTTTTTATACATTTCAAATAAAGAATGTGCTTCCCAGGAAAGAGCTAACAGAATGTTTCAAACCACTAGCTACCCTGAGAAATATAAAGAAAAAAACTGTCATGATTTTTGCAGCTAATGTGGTATCATGTTTTTAAATTTATTTAATTTTTTCTTACAATGTATTTTAATTATATTCTTTAACTCCCCCCAGTACCTGCCAGATTAGGCCCACCTCTCTACACACATAATATCTTGGTTTTTTTTTTAGCCTCTCTTTTCTCTCAAGACAAACAGTAAATAGCAAAAATCAATAAAAATAAAATCCCAACAAGACAAGAAATAACAAAACAAAACAAGAAGCACACAGAAAAATCATGATGTCCATTTTGTTTTGGCCGTATCCTCCTTGGCATGTGGCCTGTGTTGAGTGTGGTTGAGAGAACACCCAGTGATGTTCCCCCGGAGAAAACTTATGCCTTCCTTTTGCAGCAAGTATTGCCTACAAACACCTTCTGGTTTACCAGTGGGAATCTAAGTCTATTTTCTCTTCTCAGTGCTGGCAGTTTTCTTTGAACATGTGCAGACCTGTGTGCATTGTCACAGTCTCTGAGTTCATATGGGTATCAATCCTGCAGTGTCTGGACAACTGCTAACTTGGCGTCCTTCCACACCTCCGGCTCTTACAATCTTTCCACCTCTTCTTCCATGTAGATCCTTGAACCTTTGTGGGTGGAGTTTGATAAAGACCTCCCCTTCAGAACTGAGGGCTCCAAAGTCCCTAAATACCCGAATAAATTTCTAGCTGTGGGTCTTTGTGTTTACCATCGGCTGTAAGAAGAAATTTTTCATATGGAGATTATGTGAGGTGCTTATGTATGTGTATAGCTGTACCGTGAATTCTAATTGGTTTTAGTAATAAAAATCCAGAGTCAGATATTAGGTGGAGAATGCTGAAAGATCAGAGAAGTAAAGCAGTCAGTCACTAGAGAGACTTCTTACCTCTACCGAATTCTCAAACCCAATGGGGGAGATCAATGGGGGAGATCCTTTCTCCAGGAATTTTAGACTGAATGCAATGAGCTCCTGTCTCCTGCTGCCTTATATTCCTGTCTCTGCCCAGCTATATTCCTTCCTGTCTCTACCTCCCTAGTTCTGGGATTAAAGATGTGTAACTCCCAAAATACTAGGATTAAAGGTGAGAGCCACCACTGCCTGGCTGTGTTTCTCTTTTAGGCTGGATCAATCTTGTGTAGCCCAGGGTAGCCTTGAACTCTCGGAAATTCCTCTGCCTCTGCCTCCCAAGTGCTGGGACCCAGCCACAGAAGAAGCAAGATGTGACTGCCTCGCTGAATAAGGTACTGAGCCACGTGGCTATCATAGCCAAGAATAATGGGTTAATATAAGTTATAAGAGTTAATAATAAGTCTGAGCTACTAGACCAATCAGTTTATATATACCTGCTTACCACACAGGCATTAGTGTATACAAATCTATGTGTCTGGAAGCATTACATCAGTATCATAATGGTCGTTGGTCGTTGTCTTTATTGCCTTCCACATGAGTAATGCAGAACACGACATGGATGTCCAGTTACGTCTATGATTTGGCATTGTGAGAGAGCTGGTTCTATATCTATGTTCAATGTCCAGCTGTTAGGGTTATGCTGGCAACATAAAGCAAGCAGGAAAATAAATGTAACTGAATTTATGTTCTTTGGGAGTTTGTAAATATCTAACAAATTTAGATATTTGTTAGCAGTTAGCTGTGAAGAGAACCAGTCCTGGCTTTTTTGTTGTTGTTGTTGGGAGTTTCTTGGAGCAATGATTTGGTCATTTGCGTTTGATATCTGCAGGTTTCCTATTTCTTTTTAAGTCTATGAGGGAGGATTTGGTCATTTGCTTTCAGTCTCTGCAGGTTTCCTATTTCTTTTTAAGTCCACGAGGGAGGAGTTAGATTCTATTAATTCATTCATTGGTTCAGGTATCCAATCTGCTAAATATACTTACAAATAAGAGTGCTTTGCAATCCATTTTAAAATGAAGTACCCGCTGTTACTTATCTTTTATATCTGCTCTTAAATTTAAATCTTCTCTCCTTCTGTTGTAACTTTAGCTAAGGTGTTGTCAACTTTGTCAAGTAAGTGAACCTTAATAATATTTCCCGTTAGATCAGCCCCACCGTCTCAGTGGGTGGCACACCCCTTGTGGTTCTGACTTCCTTGCTCATGTTCTCCCTCCTTCTGCTCCTCATTTGGACTCTGGGAGCTCAGTCCAGTGCTCCAGTGTGGGTCTCTGTCTCTTTCTCCATCCATCNAATGGGAGGAGGTGGAAAGTTTTAATTAAAAATATTTCCCATAAGCTTCCTTTTACTTACTTTTTAATATTTCTGTTCTGATCTTTATTATTTCTTACTTTCTGCCAAGTTAGAATCTGCTTGTTTTTGAATAAACCTTTTTTTCTGATTCATAGAGGTGCAAAGTGAAGTTATTTATCAGCTTCTTTTTACATGTCAGTGTTTATTCCTATAAATTGTCTCACCATTGATGCTTTTGCCACATCTCATAGTTTTCCTATGTTGTGCTAAATGTTTTGTCTCTAGCTTTTAAGGAATTCTTGTCTGTTTTCTTCTGTGAACTAGGAATTCTTCAGGGTAGTGGTGACTGGTGTTTATGCTTAGGGGTGTTCCTGTGTTCTTGCTGATGTTTCTAGTGCTCTTCCATTGGAGCATAAGCAGAAGACTTTAAACTTTGAAAACCCTCAGGAGAAAATATAGGAGGTTTCCTTCCTATATATCTCTAAAATGATTTTAAAATAATAAACAAAATCCAAAAGGTAAGTTTGCATGAGGAGGAAAATAAATATTTAAATAAAACAGGCAGAGTGTGGAATGGGAGAAAATAGTTACAAGACATAAATCTGAGGAGTTAATACAGGTCTACCTGAGAGCCACAGAACTTGAGTAAACTAATGAAGAAACAATCTTATTACATGTTGGGCAAAGAACGTGAGTTGCTAGTTTTCAAGGAATCATGCAAATGTATAATGCATATGTGAAAATGTGCTCCATGTCAATAATATCAAAGAAAGAAAACTTAAAACCACAATGGGGTATTAGTTTATACTTACTGAGTTGAATCTTAACAAATTAATTAATTAATTAATAAGCAAGCCTTGTCCAGTATGTGGAAAAATGTGAAATTTTAATCAGCACTTATGGAAAATAATATAAAGAGTCTGAAAAAATTTAAATATGGGGTAACCATATAACCCAGAATACCCTTTACTGAATAGAGAGTCAAAAGAAACTAATCAGTATTTGGGGGACCAGCTGCCCAGCCATGTTGGTTTCAGCATTATCCTCCATTAATCAGAGGCAGGGTGAGTCTAAATTTCCATTGACAGATGATTAAGCATCAACATTATGGCATATAGATGCAGGAAACAGAACAAAACTCATTCATAGGAAGAACATAACGGATACCTAAGGATGACTAAGTGAAATAAGTCAAATTTGGACGAAAACATACTCCTATGTTCTTACTTACACATGAAATTCTTTCAAACATCAAATAGATAGGAATAGAGAGTAGAATGGTAGTTATTGCATAGGAGAGGAGTAGGAGAGGAGAAAAAGGTGGGAATAGTGAGTACCAGGCCAAAATATACACCTAGACACAGAAATATGCTGCTTGAGAACGGAAGTCATACAGCATTACATATAGATTATAAAGTATAATTCCACTTAAAAATAATTAGCAAGACATTCTTATCACCAATAAAGAAGTGGCTGTAAAAGGTGATAAATGTCTTTATTTGTCTATTGCAGTTATATTTTCATAATGTAAATATGTAGTTAAAGCTCCATGTTGTACATTTCAAATATATTCCATAAAATAAATTCTGAAAAGATGAATAAAGCAGAATCATTCAAGCAGCTGCAGATGGTGAAATGACTCATAATTCAGAACAATGTACTATGTCTAAAAATAGGTCCTTAAAATATCGCTAATAGTCTATTTGAAGGTAAGAATGTCCTTTGGTCTGTGTTCCATTATCTAATGTTTCTACACAAATGCTTGTCAAGCATTCAAACTTAGAAGCAGCTGCCAGAATTTAAATAAAAAGTTCAGGCTCTGTATACACTAAAAGATTAGGGAAGTGTGTCACTCTAATTTTTATTTACAGATTTCAAATTTATGTTTCAAAGATTCTTCATGTTAAAATCTTTTATGAACAGAGATATGCATTTCCATGTCTTCACTCACTTGAATGTATGTAAAAAGCATATGAATTAGCAATGTTTTCCTTTCCAGTTTTCTCTGTTACCTTTGAGTTGTTGAGTAAGAAAGGGCAATCTTCCAACTTACAATATTTTAAGAGAGATCACAAAACCACCTTACAAAGACTTAGTGGCTGCATTAAAATAGCTGATATAAAAGCAAGAAAGTAACTCATTCCTGTCAAATATCTTTACACATGTATGTTGTGGTTATCTACATAAGAGAAGTTATATTTAAACATTTCATCACGGATCAAGAGTGACTCCTGAAGCCCCATCTCTTTCTTATACTCTACTGGTAGTTAGTTTATTGGAGGAGTGAGCCATCATTTTCTTCCATGGTGTAGTCACTAAAAGTTGCCCTTACTCCAGTAAATAACCTCCCACCAATACTTTGGCAACTCTAATTAAATTCACATGAAGAAGACAAGAAAGAAGGAGCAGGGATTACTAGGAATAAGATTTCCCAGGAATGGGGCTGCTGTAGGAATTGCTACTGCCAGTAGCCTTTAAGTTACCTGCCCACATGGGTGTGGCCTCTTATACTATATATATGCTGATGTAAAGCACGCATCTGGCCTCTTTTTTGGCTACAGGATTTCGTTCCTGTTCCCGTTCCAGCAAAGGATTGTGATCTGTGATCTACCTCTAAATAAATGACTTTTCATTATACTCAATTCTGAACTAGTGTGGGATTTCTTTTCTAGCGTCCTTCTTCATGGTGCGGGAAAAGGGTGTGAGAGGAATTGGGTGTGAAAACTCACTAAAATTTATTATAAAAATATATGAAACTGTTAGTTAAATTAAAAAGTTGACATCCATTTCAGAAAGTTAAATTAATTTCAAATGGAAATAAATGGAGTGGCATCCAAAATTATAAAGAAACTTGAATGTGGTTTGAGGAGAAATAATGCATCAAAACCATCCACTCTCTCCATAGCTCTTCAATATAGTGCTTGAAGTTCTATCAATAGCAATAAAACAGTATAAAGAGATCAAGGGGATTCAAATTGGAAAGAAAGAAGTCAAACTTTCGTTATTTGCATATGATATGATAGTGTACATTAGTGACCCAAAAACTCTACCAAAGAACTCCTACAGCTGATAAACACCTTTAATAAAGTGGCAGGATACAAGATCAACTCCAAAAAATCCGTTGTCCTCCTATACACAGAGAACAAAGAAGCAGAGAGGGAAATCAGAGAAGCATCACCTTTCACAAAAGCCACAAATAGCATAAAGTGTCTATTTGAGGTAACTCTAACCAAGGAAGTGAAAGACTATTTGACAAAAACTTT
>LOEQ01005025.1:32453-75823 GCA_001685075.1 Bramus lutescens | reverse complement strand
TCCTAGACCTGGATGGAGGGGCGAGGACCTTGGACTTCCCACAGGGCAGGGAACGTTGACTGCTCTTTGGACTGGGGAGGGGGAGGGGGGAAAAGGGAAGGAAATGGGAGGAGGGGAGGAGGTAGAAATTTTTAATAGATAAATAAATAATGATAAAAACATATAACAATCTTTAGTATAAACGGGTATTTCCCCAGGCAAACAACAAAGTAGAGAAACATTAAATTTAGTTAAAAAGAATTTCTTATGTGTTTTTTTGTGCTTACAGGAGAGTGATAAAAACTTGTCTCAACGGTCCATTGTATGCTTAAGAAAAATTATCTCAAGGTCACCAACTCTGAGGCATATTTAATAAAATTACAAAACTTTAAAGGAAAAAAAAGCAGATTCCTTGACTACTCCAGCAATGGTCTAATGATACAAACTTTTAATAAAAATATTTGTTTAACAGTATTATTCTGAAAAATGAGACTGTTCAAGAAGAAAATGTAGCCATGCTTTCATATTCCCAAGTCAAGAAAGTTTAATCGAGGGCCAGAATCATGGCTCACCAGGCAAAGCATGTTCTGCCAAGCCTTGCTACCTCTGTTGGATGCCCTGGATCCTCACGGTTGGAGTAGAAAATTGAGATACATATTTTGCATTGTGAAATGAATTCATGTTCACAGACACCAATCAATGAATGTACTTAAATGACAGAAGTGGTATCTAAGGATTTTATATGATGTCAGATGAACTTCTAAGCATGAAGATAGAAAATAATTAGTCACAGCTTATAAGCAAGGCTAGTTGAAAAAACATCTTTAGAACACTAAAAATAACTATGTAAAGATATGGACAGGAAAATATGGGTAGAGAAAAAGAGATATATTTGTTTATTTTATTGCTAGCTTTTATTGAAATTTTAAAATAAAATATATTTTTATTATGTTTCCTCTTGCCAGATTACCCCAGATCTTCCATATCTCCCTGCCCTCTCAACTTTATATTCTCTCTCTCTTTCTCAAAATAAATACTAAGAAAAAGTAACAAACATAAAAATCCCACAAAATAAAAATAAACACAAAGAACTAAATAGCCATAAAATATGCCAAAATAAAATACAATGATGCAAACTCTCCACAAAATGTGTTCACTTTGTATTGGCCATCTAAATTAAGGCATGGGGACTGTAGTATCCTGAATGAAAATGGCCCCATGGGCTTATATGGAGCAGTATTATTAGGAGGTATATGGCCTTATTGGAGTAGGTGTGGCTTTTCTGGAGTGTGTCACTGTGCATAGGTTTTGAGGTCCCAGATGCTCAAGTCAAGCCTAGCATCTCACTCTGTTTTCCTGTTGGTTGCTGATCCAGGTTTAGAACTCTCAGCTCCTCTTCAGTACCATGTATGCCTACATGCTACCATGCTTCCTGTCATGCTGATAATAGATTAAACCTCTGAGCTTTAAGCCAGCTCCAATTAAATGTTTTTGTATAAAATTTTTCATAGGCATGGTGTCTCTTCAATGCTATAAAACCCAAACTAAGCAGGGTCTGTCCTAGAGTATGGTTTATAAAACTACATTTGGAAAAAATTATTTTCCTATGTCCTTGGGTATCAATTGTAGATAAATAGTCACCTATTGCTGTAGACTTGTCTTAGAACTGCATTCATTCTGTTCCATATGTGTGAGTGTATTTTGCTTTCATTTTCAATAATTTTAAAATAGTTTCTGATTTCCTTCTTTCTTTCTGTCTTTATCTCTTTTCACTCAGTATTAGATTTTTCAGATTCCATGAATTTGTATTTTGTGTACTTTCTGATCTTTCTATTGTTGATGATATCCAGACTTAATATATGGAGTTTCGTAGAATGCAAGGTGTTATTCCAATTTATCTGTTGAAATGCGTGTTATGTCCCAATATGTGATAATTTTGAGGAACATTCCAAGAGTTTCTGAGAAGGTTTATTCTTTTGTGTTTGGATTAAATATTTTAGAAACATCTAGAGTGTCCATTTGATTGACAACATTATTTAAATCCAGAATTTCTTTTTCAGCTGAAGTCTTTCTTGATGTAGATAACTGGTTTTATCTGTAAACAAAGATCACTTGTTTGTTTCCTGGCCACACAGACGCAAATAATCACATAGAAACTATATTAATTACACCACTGCTTGGCTGATGATTCAGGCATATTTTTGTCTAGCTCTTGCATCTTAAATTAACACATTTCTATTAATCTATGTATCACAATGAGACTGTGGCCTACCGGTGACTTTATGGCATCTATCTCCTTTCCAGCCACATGGCATCTTCTTGACTCCTCCTTTTTCCCCATATCTCTTCCACCTGGCTATATTCTGCTTTGCCATAGGTCAAAGCAGCTTCTTTATTAACCAATGGTAATACTACGTATTCATAGCATACACAGGGGGATCCCACATCACTTACCTTTGTTGGTGGGGCTTCCATTCTTTGTTTGCTATGGTTGGCTTTGTGTCCTAGGCAAGGGTGGTGGATGTGTGGTCCCTGTTAGAGGGAGTTTCTGCATGTCAGTGGATGATCCTTGGAATGGGGAATGGCTAAGGGGGGACAGCAGGAAAGAGGAGAAACTGGGTAGGGCTCCAAGTGGAATACTCTGGGATTGGAGGTAGAGTGGGAGGAGGAGCTCCTGTAGGCAGGCTGCATCAGGAATAAGGGTGACTCGAGAGAGCTGAATGAAGAACTAGAAGAATAGTGAAAATCACCTAATTGTTTCTCAGCCTAGTGTGGCCATGGGGGTACCTTGGTGCTAGGTAATTTAGACAAAGGGATGGAGACAGGCTGTAAGGGAAGGCCAAGTGAGTCGGTTTGAATGATCTCATCCTTGCTATCAAGCGAGTTGGTTTGAAGGAGCTCATCTTTGCTCTTTTTGTATACAATGTTTACGTTGTATTCCTGTGTCAACATGCAGGTTTCTGAACAGGAATAGCATTCTCAGAGATCTGTTTAATGTGAACAAAGAAACAAAGAAAGTGAGCTGTAAAGGGAAAGAGAAAGCATCAGGGGTCAGGGAGGCAGGGCTGACATGAATTTGGAAAGGAAAATAACAGGTAGCGCTGATGACATAGTGTGAATAGCCTTAAAGGACAGTATTCTCAAGTTTTGTAGAGGAGCAATCTCTGATGGCGACTTTGCAAGCATTCCCTTCCCTAGATTGTAATGAGATCTCAATGACTGACTGGAGAGGGATGTATAACTGGAGTTTAAAACACAAGTTAATAATAAAAAACTGCTAAAGCATCAACCAACAACGTAGAGCATTTACTGAGAAAACAGGAAACAGGATGTGATCTGGTAAGAACTTTCTTGCAGTTTTGGAATGCTGAACTAACTCCCTTTTCCTTGTGGCTATGTGTAGGTCAGAGGGTAGCAACTCTTCTAAAGTTTCTAAACTAGTGTTTACTTATTGATTGATTGCTCTCTAAGAAGAGGAGAAAACATCTATATTATGGACCTCCAGAGTGTCGATGCCAATAGAACATGTATAAACAGATGGGAATTTATTTTAAGGATTTTGCATATAAGATTGTATAAGCAGGAAATGCAATATCTGCAGCATAGAGGATAGCTGCGGCCTATGCCTGAGAGTCATCAGTTGCTGGAAGTTCTCCTGCCTGACCAGAGTGGTCTAGAATTATACCCAGGTAATCTGCCTTAGTAAAACACCACTAGTTTGATCTCTGCTACCAAGAGCACTGTTCATGTTCAAAGATACATGTAGAGAATTTTGAACTAATTGTCTGAGAACCAGGAACTAGGCACACACACACACACACACACACACACACACACACATGCACGCACACACGCGCAAACACACGCACGCACACACACATGCACACACGCACACACATGCACACACACGCGCACACACACACGCACGGGCACACACGTCTTCATTATGACTATAGCTCTACATTAGTCAAGGGTGGGGTTGGTTGGAAATGCAGAGGGTACGGACCTCTGACGCAGTTTTCTGGCTTCTGGATTACATTCTATGGTCATAACTTGAGACCTTCCATATTATTTATGTTCCATTTTTATGGCATTCACGCTGTCACTGCAACCGGCCTCTCGTTGTCTTTTCTGTTCCGCCCTTTCCTTTTCTGCTTTAGTATTCTAATGTGTAGCTCACTCCTTCTATCCTGCTCATGGCTTTAGTGCACCATTTTTTCTCCCCCTATAAACGCCAGGACCTAGCTAACTCTTCTTTTTCATTAATTTTCGCAGGGAAAATTAGATTCTGGCTTACTCTCTTCATATACCAATGTCCACTGAATATACGTTCTCACTCTGATCGTTTCTAGTAATTCCAGCTGTCTCCTCAGCATATTCACTTGAATAAAGAGCATTGCACACTTAAAAACACCAAACAATCACTTCCCTTCATATATTCTTCTTTATCCATCTCCTCCGTGTTCATAAACAGTCAGTGTTTGCTACCCCACTGTTCAATGAAAAATTTTTAATTATTAACTTTTCTTTTTTCTTCAACTACTACGACAAACATCAAATTTAATATATAATTAATTTAGTTACACTGGAATTGCATCTCTCTGTACTCACTACTGCCTTTCTGTGCATGCCACAGCTATTTATTTATTTTTTCCCTGTGTTGCTTTAAAGGCTCCTAACTAGCCTCCCAGGCCCTCAAAGTCTTCTTGCTCAGTTTCCTCTTGGTAGTAAATGACCATTAGACTAGCTGTTCAAAAACATTTGCACTGTGTGGAAACAGAGTAGATTACTTTGCAGTATTCCATCAGCAGCAATTTCTATGTTTGAACAATGTGTTTGTGTAATACACTGTTATCATGAATGCTACTTTCAAGATAATCCCAGGTAATTGAAAATTTAAAAACAAATGACAATAGATGTGATACAAATTAACCCAAGTACTGCGTAGACACAGTATAGTTCTACACATGAACTTTCTCTGAATGTTTGCTACTGTAGTTAGAAACCACAGTCTGCTTTTTCTATAATTCCTCCCATAGCTCTCCTCTCTTGTGTTCTCAGTCTCCCTCTCTCACTTGCCTTTGGTTTTTGCCAAAGGAAAGGCAGAGGTAATGATTTGCTGATGTCTGCTGCTTCCTTATCGTGCCTGACCGGACCGTAACCTTAAATATGATGGCCACTTGTTCTCCTCCCAGAAGAAGCTTCTTTGCTTCAGCTGCTCCATGAAAATACAAACATCTTCAGTATTCCTCCCTTTACCCCTCAACCTGATTGCTGCTCATGCTTCCATCGCCACCCACCCCAGTCCACTCACAAAAGCTCTTCTGGGTGTCCCACCATGAACTCTTCTTGTTATATAGTCTCTCTGGGTCTGTGGATTGTAGAATAGTTACCTTTTATTTTACAGCTAATATCCACTTATGAGTGACTACATACTATGCTTGTCTTTTTTTTTTCAGTCTGGGTTATGTCACTCAGTATGACTTTTTCTAGTTCCATCTATTTTCCTTCAAATTTCCTTGTGCCATTGTCTTTACCAGCATTGGAATACTCCATTGTATAAATGTACCACATTTTCTTTATCCATTCCTATTATATGCTGAGGGACATATAGGTTGTTTCCAGGTTCTAGCTATTACAACTAAAACTGCTCTGAACAAAATTGAGCAAGTGTCCTTGTGGTCTGATTGAGAATCCTTTGGGTATATGCCCAAGAGTAGAATAGATGGGTCTTGCAATAGATTGATTCCAAGATTTCTGAGGAATGACTGCCCTCACTTCCAAAGGCACTGGACAAGTTTGCACTCCCACCAGCAGTGGAGAAGTGTTTCCCTTGTTCCACATCCTCCTCAGAATGAGCTGTCCCCTGTGTTTTGAATCTTAGTTGCTCAGACAGGTGTAAGATGGAATCTTAAAATCATTTTCTTATTTTCCTGACGGCTAAGGATGTTGAACATGTAAAGGGTTTCTCAGCCATTTGATATTCTTCTGCTGAGAATTTTCTGTGTAGATTTGTACCTCAGTTTTTAATTGGATTATTTGGTTTGTTGATATGCAGCTTAACTGGAGGGGGGGCATTTCTGGTCAGGGAAAAATCCTAGCACAAGGGTATCTCTCAGGAACCTACAAGGATGACTTCAGCTAAGACTCCTGGCAATAGTGGATAAGCAACTTGAAATGGCTATCTCCTGTGATCAGATTGGTGCCTGGTCCAATTGACATCAGCGAGTCATCATCCTGCAGCTGATGGAGGCTGTGGAGGCAGATGTAGATCCACAATGAAACATTAGGCAGGAATCCTGCAGAGGAGGGAGATAAAGGAATATAGGAGCCAGAGGGGTCAAGAACACCTCAAGAAAGCTCACAGCATCAACTAACTTGGTTCTTAGGTGTTCAGAGTCGGAACCGACAACCAGAGAGTCTGCATGGGACTGACATAGGAACTCTGAATATATGTGACAGTTGTGTAACTCGGGCTACTCAGGGGACTCCTAACAGTGGGAGCAGGGACTGTCTCTGATTCTTTACTGGCTTTTGGGACCTTATTCCCCATGCTGTCACCTTCCCCAGCCTCAATACAAGGGGAGATGCTTAGTCTTACTGCAGCTTGATCTGCCCTGTTTTGTTAATATCCATGGGCGACCTGCCCTTTTTGGAATAGAAAAGGAGGGAAGTGGCAAGGAAGGACTGGGAGAAGAAAAGGAGGGAAAACTGTGACAAGGATGTTAAAAAAATAGAATTAAAGAAATAGAAACAGGAAAATACAAACATCCTCTCAGTTCGTGGATCATCACTCCAAACTCACGTTTCCCACAACTCTGATTCTTTGGGCTATAACGCCTCGGATGCAAGCTTACAACCTACAGTTGTATTCTGGAAATCCGTGGAAGAAAGAACTTATCTCATGTGTCCTTATTCCTGTACCTCAGTTCAGCAGTGTGAGCAGGCAGGAGGTCAAAGGCTCAGGGAAATGGGAAGGACTTATCTTGTCTGTTGACTGATCACTTCCTCTGTAAATTAAGGAGCACCATGGCTGAGGCCAATAACTTGTGAAGTCTTTCGGTCAGGAAATCCTTTCTTTCCCCAGTCTTCCTGCGACGCCTTTCTGAAAATCACATTCACTTGCTGTAACTCCAGCAGGTAGGGCTTTAGGAAGTATCCACAACCTCAACCAGCAGCAATGTCTGCAGTAGGTCAATTACAACAACAGTTTTGGGAGTTTGGAACAGGGTCAGAGTTGGGCTGTTTAAAAGATTTCCATTGGCACTCAGTTGCAGAAAGAGAAACACAAAGGTCTTTTCCTTGTTAGGGCTGCATTTGTTTAGTGAGTATGTGCTGGCTGATATCAGACATGGGGAAAGAATAGGAGAATAGAGTGCAGAAGCAAAGGATGCACAGCCTTGTTCAATGGTTGGGGTTGGTTTGGCCCCTAATAGGGCAGTGATTAAGGGAGACAGAGGGGATAGATACTAACTGAGACAACACGGAGTCTGAGATTATCATGATGGTAGCCATTGGTAAACAAAATACAACATGAAGTTGGAAAAGAATCATCTCCTTAATGCTACAGGATATACTTATCCCCTTCAAGACTTTAGAATTGAAGACACTGGTTTCTCAGGACTGGGCCTGGTGTCACAGCAGCAAAGTGGACAGGAGAGAGGCAAAGTGGGTTAGGAAAGCTAAGTGCCAGAAGTTCTGAGTCTAAGCCTGGTGTCTAATATCAACATAAAATAGGCTTTTACATTAAATACTTATTTTTGTTGGCAACCATTTTAAAATTGTAAATAATCATTAGACTCTTCCCTTCCAAGTCCATATATTTTCATCCAAATTGCTTTCTGAAAACATATAAGAAATTCTCAGAGCAAATTGTTCCTATGTGTATCACTGCACACTTCCTACTGGTCTCAACAACACCGTGACTGGCCCATGCTGCCGTTCTTTTCTGAAATTCACTCCTGAAGTATTCCTGTTCCAGTTTTTCTGCTCTCTCTCTCTCTGTCTCTGTCTCTGTCTCTGTCTCTCTCTCTCTTTCTCTCTCTGTCTGTCTTTCTCTCTCTCTGTCTCTGTCTCTGTCTCTCTCTGTCTGTCTCTCTCTGTCTCTGTCTCTCTCTCTCTCTCTCTCTCTCTCTCTCTCTCTCTCTCCTCCCTCTCTGTCTCTCTCCCCTCTAATATTCTAAACTCTTTGTATCTGAAGGCCTTTGGTCATGTTCTATCCTATGCCTAAAGTACAGTCCCAAAGACTGACACAAAGCACATGTTTTCCATCATTTTGCAATAGTTTAGACTTTTATCTGTGGGATCTATTAACACAATGGTGAACCCCATGGAGACATTGTCCTTCCAAATTCCTATTTCTGCTTATTCATAGTACTTTTATTGCTTATTCACTTCAATTTTTGTTCATTAGAGCCTAAGTATTTTAAGAACAGAAAACAGTTGTATGACTCAGCAGTTAGAATGGTGACTCTCCTATAACTATCAAAAAAATTCTTTATTCAATATCTTAAATAAATGAATACATAAATCAGCATTCTTATTATTGACTGATATTTCTAGTATATAATAGATAGTAGAATCTAAATACCTGAAAAGAACTTCAGTTGAACATTAGTTCAAATTTTATAATATAGTATCTTTTTTCCCCCTGTGGCTGAGGATTGATGTACAAAAAACGGTAATTATTCATTCAGATTTCAGCTAAAGGGAAGTGGAAAGAGAATAATTAAAACTTTTGAGCTCACATGGATATTAACATGTACAGATTGCCTCCTCTTATCCAAATCCTGTACGAGGCACAGTAGTAATGTCACCTGCTTAAATTCTTTCAGCAAGCTTAACATGTAGCTCTTTACATTCTCTCTTTTCAGATGAGAAAACTGAGAATTAGAAGTACTAAGTCATGTGCCCAAGCTTCATAACCAACATTCACCCTGCGTTTTCCAGATGACCTTGGCTGAAACAAATTAGTCTGTGACATTTTATGTCTAAGCAACGACTGAGGATAAATCTATAAATCTTAAGGAACTTGAATTTGGTTCTACTTCTGGCAGACAACTAAGAGAAAGGAGGTGTTGCCAGTTAGAGGACATATAAAATCAAGGCTTTTGCCACTAATAGTCAATAAAATTTTCACAATGCATTTTCCATGGCTGTTCTGGAAAATTACCAGCTAGATCAATTAGCTTTAATGCCTTCAAATGTCTCCAACACTTTAAGATGCATAGTATATGTCAAGTGTCCATCTAATTTGTAGGTCATTACTGACAATGGACTGTGAAAGTCAACTTTCTTCAAGCTCTAGAACACAACCCAGTATAAGGAGAATGAAACAAATAACTAATATATTAAATATTGAAGAGAGAAGAGACTCGTGATGATAGGAAGAAAGGAAGGGTAGAAGGAGAAACAAATAATAATAAAGTGAGATGGCTAAACAGGAATAAACATAGATAGTGTAATTTAATCGCAATCATCTCTTATCAAACACACACTGCATTTGGAATGCTTTTTATGCTTTACGTCTGATTCTACAAATTTGTAAGTGCCAATTCAATCACTAAGTAATCCAGTGAAACTGGCAATATTTTCAATTTGCATATGTTAAAACTGAGGAAATTCACATGCAAACACAAAACAGAATAGATATCTAAAACAATCCTAAGCAAAAACAAAAATATCATTGGTTCCTGCTACCTGACTTTAAATTATACTGCAGAGCCATAGTGACAAATACAGCATATTATTGACTCATCTCCCAGAAAGGTAAATCAATGAAATAGATTAAAAGACCAAGACATAAACATATGCAGACATAGTCATCTAATATTTAAGTAACAAGATTGTTAGCATACATCGGAAAATAAACAATGAATTTAAAAATAGTATAGGAAAATTGGGTTTTCCACTTACAGAAGAATGGATTTAGATCCATTGTTCCCACACTGTACAACAATCAATAACAATAGGCCAATACTTTAATTGAAGCCTGATACATTGAAATTTAAACAGTAAAATATAGGGTAAATACTTCACTACAAAGGCATAGGCAAGATTTTATAGAAAAACTCTTCAACAAAAAGAAATATTCCAAAACAATGACAAGCATCACTACAGGAAATTAAAAACCTCTCCCAGCAATGGAAACAATCAGCAGAGTAAATAGATGACAGCCTTAGAACAGGCAAAGTCCTTGCTAGTTATTGCTCAGGTGGATCTGAAGCTGTGTATACATATACATTTTAAAAAATTGAAAAAATAAATACAGACACACACACAAACCACAAGTCAAGAAAGGGACCAATGAACAGAGAGCTCATGGGAGAAGGAATATAAATATAAGAATATAAATATATGATTTTTTACAGTGTTTCTGTATTTTATTTTTAATTCTCTATTCACCTTTACATACCAAGCACAGTCTCCCTCCCTCCCCTCTCCTTGCTCTCCTCCCACCTCTTCCCAACCCTACCCACAATCCACTTCTCAGAGAGGGTAAGGGCTCCTCCCATGGGAAATCAACAAAGCCTGGCATACCAAGCTGAGGCAGCAGTACCAATGCCTGTCCCCCGTGCCTGCATCAAGACAAGCAAAGCATTGCACCACACACACACACACACACACACACGGGCTCCAAAAAGCTAGTTGAGGCACCAGTAACAGATCCTGGTTCCACCGCCAGGATCCCCCTAAACAGACCAAGCCACACAGTAATTGCCCACATGCAGAGTGCCTAGGTCCCATGACGATTCTGTCAGCCCAGAGCCTCTGAGCTCCCGTGAGCTCCGATCTGCTGTCTCTGTGTATCTCTGTCTTGAGCCCCTGCTCAAAGAATTCCTAATCCCTCTCTTTGACTGGACTCCCAGAGCCCGGCCAGGTGCTTGGCTATTGACACCTGCATCTACTTCCATCAGTTACTGGACAAAGACTCTATGATGATAATTAGAGTATTTACCAATCTGATTACAAGACATGACCATTTCAGGCACCCTCTCTACTATTGCTAGGAGTGCTAGATGGGGTCAATCTTGTGGATTCCTGGGAAGTTCCCTAGCAACAAGTTTCTTCATAACACTGTAGTGGTTCCCTCTATCAAGATATCTTTCATTGCTCTCCCACTCTGTCCCCTCCCCCAACTCTCCTGTCCCGTTCCCTGATGTTCTCATCCCCCATCCCCTCCCCTCTACTGTCCCCTGTCCCCAGTTTATCTAGGAGATCTCATCTATTTCCCCTTCCCAGGATGATCAATGGATCCCTTTTAGGGCCCTCCTTGTTGCCTAGCTTCTCTGGAGATGTGGACTGTAGTCTGGTCATTCTTTGCTTTATATCTAATATTCCCTTATATACCATGTTTGTCTTTCTGAGTCTGGTTACCTCATTCAGGATGATTTTTAGCTAGTTCCATCCATTTGCCTGCAAATTTTATGTCATTGTTTTTTTACAGCTGAGTAATACTACAAGTAGATAAAAAAAACTCAAAATAAATCCAGTTATGCTGAACGTTATAGAGGAGAAAGTAGGAAGTAGCCTCGAATGCAGTGGCACAGGAGTCCACTTTCTGAATTTAACACCAGTAGCACAGACACTGAGAGCAATAACCAATAAGAAGGCAAAGGACATGATTGAATAAGACAAAATGGCAACCTACAGAATGGGACATCTTCACTAACCCCACATTCTGACAGAGGGCTGATCTCCAAAATATATAAAGAACTCAAGAAACTAAACATCAAAATACCAAATAATCCAATTAAAAAGTGGGGTACAGATTGAAACATAGAATTCTCAACAGAAGAATCTCAAATGGCTGAATGACATTTAAATAATTGCTCAACATCCTTAGTCATAAGCGAAATGCAAATCAAAATGATTCTGAGATACCATTTTACACCTGTCAGACAGAATGGCTAAGATCAAAAACACTGATGACAGCTTATGCTGGAAAGAATGTGTGGAGTAAGGGGAACACTCCTCCACTGCTTGTGGGAGGGCAAACTTGTACAGCCTCTTTTGATATCAAATAATGACTTCTCAAAAAATTGAGAATCTATCTACCACAACACCCAGCACTACCATTCTTGAGCATGCACCCAAATGATGCTCAATCATATCAGAAGAATACTTGGTCAACTATGTTTGTAGCATTATTTGTAGTAGCTGTAACCTGGAAACAACCTAGATGCCCCTCAACCAAAGAATGGATAAAGAAAATGTGTTACATTTACACAACATAAATATTTTTAAAAGTTTTCATTATACTTAGCCTTCACAAAAATTTAAATTAAAATAACTTTGAATTACATCTCATCACAGTCAAAATGTCTTCATCATCAAAAAACAAACAAACAAACAAGTGACAACAAATGCTGAACAAAAATGCAGGGAAAGAACACGTATTCACTGATGACTGGAGTATGAACTGCTCTTGTAATTCTGCACATAAGCATGGAGGGCTATAAAAAGAAATAACTAACGTACAACCCAACTCACCTGCTCCTGATCTATAGAGGACTCTACATCCGGTCACAAACATTTCAGACACATGTTTGCATATCAAAGTTTAATATCCACTCTCCTCTCTGTCTGTCTGTCTGTCTATCTATCTATCTCTCCTCTCTCTCTCTTTTCTCTCTCATTTTACAGATGTGTACACACCCATAATCTCCCACACACTCTTGCAGTTAGGATTTGGATATCAAGTATTTTAGGAAATTGTATGGAGCAACCTATAAAATAAGGAAGGAAGCTAATAAGAGTATAAGTGTTCCTGGTGAACAAGAGATGGGAAAAAAGATGGAGAGCAGGATCAAGAAAATTTATGCCTGAAAATGCTGCAGTGAATCCTAATACTTTAAATGCTAGTGTGGTGGTTTTCCTTTGTAAGTTCCCTTTGTCATGGTGTTCTATCACAGCCACAGAAAAATAACTATGATAGCTATTTAAACAATTCAAATAATGAATTAAAAAAAAACTGAGACAGAAAATTTAAGTGACTTGCTTGGCACATACAGCAGGTAAGCAAGAATTAGAATCCATATGTGCTGTATTCAGGCTTTGTATTTTTGAAGCAAATGGCATGACCAGTCTTGATTATCTATCATGGAGGTAGTGGCACAGCAGACAATTGTTTTATTATCTCTATGGGGGCATTAACTAATCAGCTAGCCTCTAAGGCATTTCATACACAGACATCAATGATAAATAAAATGTTGTAAGGTATACATTCCATTGTAATAAATAAGATGTTATGTATTATTTCAATACAAGCACTGCAAAGCTTTCTGTACATATTGAATAGCTTTGAGTGGGTCTCCTTTTCTCTGGGTTAAAAAAATCAATGAAAAATGGGGAATAATGTGCCATTAACAGTGAGCCTAAAGTCTAGAATTGATCTGAGACAAGCGGGCCAAGGAAGGCCTTTAAGACATTCTTATCATGTGCATGAATGAACCAAAATCTCCCCTAGTGGCAGATTATGAGCATGGGGCATTGTGAACTTGTTCAATCAGGTCTCATCTGCCACACTCAATGGGAAAAAAAAGGCAGAGGAAATCATTGAAAAATTCTCTCTCAATAGTTCCTGTGATCTAAGCAAATGAGATCACATATCATTCCTACAGATTCTCTCTGTAATATTGTAACATTTACATTAACTTTGATGTCTTAAAGTCCTACAACTTACTTAAAGACAGAGGTTAATGTCTCTCAAAATCACACAGCCATGCCTCAGTGCCATAGCATAGACAGACAGGATTAGACGCATAAGTAAAGACATGTTCAGTTACTCTGCATTTTGTCAAGTAAATTAAAATGGACATTATGCGTGCTAAGTATGGGTTTCACCTTGTGGAGCAGTGCTGTGGGAATGCCAGCAGCCAAGAGGCATGTGCATACTTTACTTTTTCATTTGTAGTACATGAAACCATGCCCAAAGTGGTTTGGTATCTTAAAAGCTATTGGCTTGACATTGAGATGGAGGAAGCATTTGATGGTGCATTGCCTGGAAACCAAAAAGAAACCCAAGAACCAGATCCTACAAATAAAGAAAAATGCAAACTTACTGAGCAAATAGATATGAGTATTTATTAAATCAGTTAGAGTTGATTGCACATTTCATTCAGCCTTCAGCTCATAAGACTCCAACCAGTGTGCCCACAGGTAAAAAAGGATGGAAAACAGGTTTTTCTCTCAGTTAGCAACTATTGACACCATAGAACAGAGCAAGAGGAGAATGAAGAGCTATTAACAGAAAGCTCCAAAGCAACCAATGTCTGTACTCAATTAGAAATTTCTCTATCTTATGTAAAATGGGCGTATTGAGAGATTATCACATTAAGGAGTGAGTTGGCTCATCTCTCTGTATACATCAATAGTATCCTTGCAGATGCAATGGGTTTGGCAAAGATACTTCAAACAGTGTCTCTCCTTGGGTGTATGAAACACCATAGAAATATTCCTGGTCCTCGTATGGTTTTGGTTCCCTTGTCTACATAGAACTGGATGAGTGAATTCAAGAGATGGGTACCAATGTGCAGATCTGCTTGATAGGAGATAAACAGTAAAGTGCTGCATTTGTCAGGGATGTTTTATTACCAGGAGAGTGGGATGTATGCGTCACATCTTATGAAATGCATATTAAAGAGAAGTCTGTGTTCAAAAAATTTAAATGGAGATACTTAGCTATAGATGAAGCTCACAGGATAGAAAATGAAAAATCTGAGTTGTCAGAAATAATGAGGGAATTCAAGACTACAAATCAACTGTTGCTAACTGCAATGCTTATTCAGAACAACTTGCATGAGCTCTGGTCACTTCTAAATTTTTTGTTGCCAGATGTGTTTAATTCAGCTGATGACTTTGATTTTCTGGTTTGATATAAATAATTGCCTTGGGGATCAAAAGCTCATTGAGAGGCTTTTGTATGGTTCTACATCCATTCCTCCTTTGTCAAATTAAAGCTGATGTTGAAGAGTTTACCTCCAAAGAAAGAAGTAGAAATCTATGTGGGTCTTAGCAAAATGCAAAGGAAATTGTATACTCGGATTTTAATGAAGGATATAGACATATTAAACTCAGCGGGAAAGATGGACAAAATGAGGTTATTGAACATTTTCATGCAGTTGAGGAATTTCTGCAATCATCCATATCTCTTCGCTGGAGCTGAACTTGGCCCACATTAACACAAGAAATAGACATCTAGTTACCAACAGTGGCAAAATGGTGGTATTAAACAAGCTGCTCCCTAAATTAAAAGAACAATGTTCAAGAGTACTTATCTTAATTCAGATGAAAAGGGTATTAGACTTTTTGGAAGACTGATGCATGTGGAGAAATTATGAGAATTGCTGATCGGATGGGCAGACATCCCATAATGAGAGATGACTGCATCCATGCATAGAATAAATCCAATAGCACAAAGTTTGTTTTTATGCTAAGCACATGGGTTGATGGTCTGGGCATCAATCTTGCAACTGCTGGTGCAGCTCGTTTTATACGATTCAGATTGGAATCCCAAAGTAGATCTTCAGGCTATGGACCGAGTGCCTAGAATTGAACAAAGACTCTGAAACTCAGACTGGATTCAATAGCCATTAAACAAGGGAGGCTTGTAGATCAGAACCTGAACAACATTGGGAAAGATGAAATGCTTCAAATGATTCAACATGGGTCTGCACATGTATTTGCATCAAAAGAAAGTGAAATCACTGATGAAAATTGTGGTGGTATTTTGGAAAGGGGTGCAAAGAAGACTGCAGAGATGAATGAAAATCTCTCCAAGATGGGTGAGAACTCTCTTGGAAACTTTACAATAGATACAGAGTCTAGTGTCTATAACTTTGAAGAAGAAGAGAACAGATAAAAACAGAAGACTGCATTCACAGAGTGGGCTGAACCACCTAAATAAGAAAGGAAAGCCAGCTGTATTGCTGATGTATATTTCAGGTAAGCTCTCCGAGACGTTAGTGAATCTAAAGCACCCAAGGCACCTCGACCTCCAAAACAACCAAATGTTCAGGATTTCCAATACTTTCCTCCACGTTTATTTGAATTACTGAAAAAGAAATTCTGAATTACAGGAAAACCATTGTGTACAGGTGCCTCGGAGTCCTGACCTACCTAGAAC
The DNA here is from genome assembly GCA_001685075.1 of Bramus lutescens. Classification (NCBI taxonomy): domain Eukaryota; kingdom Metazoa; phylum Chordata; class Mammalia; order Rodentia; family Cricetidae; genus Bramus; species Bramus lutescens. Next base: position 59,718 of record LOEQ01005025.1, on the reverse strand, counting down.
AGCACAGGCACAGAAGGAAAAACAACTTAAAATTGATGAAGCAGAGCCTCTAAATAATGAGAATCTAGAGGAAAAAGGGAAGCTTCTGACACAGGCGTTTACTAATTGGATGAAGAGAGATTTTAACCAGTTTATCAAAGCTAACAAGAAGTGGGGTTGTGATGATTTTGAAAATATAGCCATAGAAGTAGTCCTAAAACTCCATAAGAAGTCATTGCATACTCAGCTGTGCTCTGAGAAAGATGCAAAGAGCTCCAGTGTAGAACGTGATTATGGCTCAGATTAAAAGGGGAGAGGCAAAAATTCAAAGAATAAGTATCAAGAAAGCACTAGATACAAAGACTGGATGGTACACCCATTCATCAGCTAATAATAGCATATGGTACTAACAAAGGAAAAAAAAACTATACTGAAGAAGAGGAATGTTTTCTCATTTGTATGCTGCAAAAGCTCGAATTTGACAAGGAAAATGTTTATGAGTTATGACAATACATTCCAAACTCCCCTCAGTTCAGATTTTGATTGGTTTCTGAAGTCCAGGACTGCAATGGAGCTCCAGAGGGGGTGTAATACCTTAATTACTTTGATTGAAAGAGAAAACATGGAACTAGTAGAAAAGGAGACGGCAGAGGAAAAGAAAAGAAAAATCAGAACGGGGTTTGCTGTAGACAGTTATATCCGTGATGCTCATGCCTCTGTCGGCTTCAATGCGGCAGTAGCTAACAGGACTCACAGCATGGGAAGATTAATAATGACTTTTCTCCTTTGGTAGCATGCACAGCTCATTTTAGCATGATGAGAGCTAGCCAATAGGAATAGAGGCCTATGTTCTATGATCAGGAGAGTCACTAATAGTATTAGCAATAGACCACAGTGTATGAGAATCCATGGGACTTCACTGGCCACTGGAACTTTGTGTGTTCAACTGTGGTGTTTAGTACAGACATTGTTGTCATGTCATAGTGTAATTCTATTTTAGCTCTCCAGCTCTGTATGTCTCTCTATGTCTCTGTCTATCTGTCTGTCTGACTATGCTTTTGTGTACACCTTGACACTAGTAGGTTACCGTATGACTTTTGAAAGGCTTGAGTGTTGCTTGTCTCTCCCAGAATTCTTCTGGTGAAAAACTGTAGTGCTGAAAGGCTGTACTTTAAGATGTCATGATAAAAAGAGCCCTAAGGGATAGATATGCTCTGCCAAAGGAAGAGATGGTGGGTGATTAATAAATTCACATATAAAACCACATAAAAATCTGGTTACATAACAGACCATTCCAGGAAGTTGACGGTGTAAAGTCATAATGGAATGAGAAGCCTCAGGAGCGAGGAGAAAAGGTAAGGAGGAAATGTGAGCAGTACATTAGATGCAGCTTTATCGGAGGCAGTGAGTGGACAGACATGAGGGGGAAACACAACATGAGGTTAAAGAAACAGCTCATGGTTTTGTCCTAATCTTTTCCCAGGCTTAAAGTTGTAATTTAGGGAACATCATGTTTATCATGATACATCAACTCAAGAACTTTAATCTCTGACAATTTAAAGAAGATTGAAAGCTTAAAAATCTTCTTTAGCATTTAAAATCATACCTCTAACCTATAAAGTCATAATTAAACAATAACTTGTATATCTATCTTTCCATAATTTCTGGAATTATTTCGATCTAAGAAAATGTAGCTGCTTGATGTAATGCAAGGTCTTACTTTCATTTCTTCATTGTATGGAAGGTGGAAATCTTTTAATAAATGTAGTGTTTTATAATAACTCAAAACCAAAACATAGTAATTAATTGTGGTTAATAAGCCAAAATGGTGATGTTTATTATTAGTTCTTTCTCCACAAGATGACAAATATGTAAAATCCACTTTCATTGATGCTCGAGGTCTTATTTCTACTACAGACCTGCTTCTTTTTACTAGTTCTTGGTATCTCTTAGGACCTGTTCTTTGCAGAATATTGTGCCGAGCCTCACATTCCACACAGAGCTACATGTCATCTGTATTTATGTGCATGTTTTGCTTGAATGTTTTGACTTTTGAATTATTAAGTTACAGATACCTTTACAGGGGTGGTAAAGATTTCTCTTATTCCATTGGAACTATGCAATATTTCACTGCAAGTTATTTAGCTGTTCTTCTATTTGATTTGGCATTCAATTTGTTTCCAAATCTTTGCAAATTGAATAAACTCTAAAATAGTTATCATTGTGTGTGCTGTCATAAGTGTGCTTCTTTCAGGTAGATGTAGAGAAGAGAAAATTCTCTCTTTTGCTTTCTTTGGGATAAATTATCTCATGGGATAGTGAAATATTAGCAAACGATGGTTGAGCTATTGTGTGATGAATGTTTTATGGATAAGCAGAGAAGAAAAAAGTAGAGAACAATCAGTTTTACTTTCAGAATATGTCAAAGGATGTTTAAATTTTTGTAAGAGGTGAGAAATCATCCATTGAGTACAATAGAAAAATAATACATCCTTAAAGTATGTGAATAAAGGAAGATATTTTGAAATAGGTGTTGTGATCTTAAAAAGTTCTAAGGACCTGGAAAATTTTATAAGTAGGCAAATTTCATTTGGGGAAATTAAATCAGCAAAAGTGCAATGTCAAAGGGCTGGTTTCTGGGGAATATAATTTTAACTGAATAAATATGTGTTGCATTTGTTTGTGCTTCAGAATATTACTTTAACTGTGTAAAGGTGGTTGCGTTTGTTCATGCTGCATTTATTTAATGATGTAATGACATGTGGTTAATTATGTAAAGATGTGTTGTATTTGTTTCACCTTGCCTGCCTAAGGTACCTGATTGATCTAATAAAAAAAAACTGAATGGGCAATAGCTAGGCAGAGAGGGATAGGTGGGACTGACAGGCAGAGAGAATTAGAAAGAGGAATCTAGGCTCAAGAGGAATCAGAGAGAAGAGAATAAGGGAGAAAGAGAGGCACACACCAGCGGCTAGAATTCAGGCAGAGCTACCAGTCAGACATGGAGACAGCAGAAAGGAAGCAAGGAAGAAAGAAAGACAGAGAAAGAAAGAAAAATGAAAGAACAGAAGTAAAGAAAGGGAAGGAGAGGGGAGGGAAAGAAATGGAGGAAGGCAAAAAACCCTGATGCAAAAGGTAGATAGAGAGACAGATTGAAATAAGAGCTAAGCGAAGGCTGAGTACTCAAAACTAATAATAGGACTCCATTTCATGATTTGGGAGCTGGTTGGTGGCCCAAAAGAAGAAGCCTGTAACAGTGCCTCTCTTCACTGGTAGCCCACAGAGAAGGAGGGGGCAATGGTAACATGGTACGCTCAGGGCTAATGACGAGGCAAACATCCAATAATGAGTCCTCACTGGAACTATACTTTTCAAAAGCTAGTGTTGTTGGGTAAGATTTTGTCAGAGGAATTAAAATCCTTTTTGAATGTTGAATTTTGACTCAAAATATTTTTAAGTACTATGTAGTTTAATGGAAATCCAGAATGACCAAATCATTCTCTTCTATTTTTACAACTAAAACTCCTTTATCTTTTGCCTCATCAGTTTGGTACAACAAAATCCCCTCTATTTATGAAAGTATAAGAGATTACATTTCTGTTCTGGACTCTTGGAAACAGGGATGCAGGCCGGAGGTAGAGAGACTGACTGCTTCAATTTCAATTCTACCTATAGTCTGGCATTGAAAGAAATAAACATTTTGCTTAGAAAGGAGGAAGCAGCTGAGATTCATACAGATGTCAATCTTGCTTCCTGCCTCTGGAATCAAAATTTACCTCTTACTTAGAACGAATTCCTGCTTAGGTAGGTGTGTTTCTCTCCAGGTGCCATCCCTGACCTTCGGTACAATCTTGCTTCCTATTAATTAAGGCTTCTGTCCTGACTCTTCAGACGTCTTCACTTCCTCTGCTGCTGAGGATTGCAGGATACTTGCATATTCTCATCCACCAGCTAAGGTAAGGCTTCACGAGTCCTCCCAGGATGCAGCTGGAACAATAAGTATTATTTTTGATGAGAACAAAATTTAGCATTTCTATCTAAGGATCTGAGCTGTACTGATCACCATAGTAACTAGATGGAATTCTAATTTGTATGATGCATTTGAAACTGATGTGGTTCAGAGGCCATGCCTGGGTGGAAGAGAGGAAAGAGAGAAGGAGTTCATAAGTATGAAATTTCAATATTTTGTGGAATAATGCAAATAATGGAATTTTAGGATGGCATTGCTGAATCCTTAAGGATGTGTTGTCTAGTAGATGAAATTAGATCCATATAGATTTTGTGACTCTTCTAAGGCCACTCAGTAATGAGAGTTTGGGCTTCAGTATCCATCTCCTAAATACAAAACTGTAAAGAAATATATATCTCACAAGCTATTGACTATTTCTAGAAATGATGTAAGTTCTCTGATGCCAATATTTACTTAGCCCAAACCTCCACAGATACAAACATTAGTAAATCCTCATGGTTTTAATTTTTACTTTTAGCTTTTTTTGTTTTGTTTTCCTGGACAGGGTTTCTCTGTGCAGCTTTGGAGCCCATCCTAGAACTCGCTCTGTAGACCAGGCTAGCCTCAAACTCATAGAGATCTGTTTGCCTCTGCCTCCTGAATATTGGGATTAAAGGTGTGTACCACCACTGTCTATCTTACTTTTAGTTTTAATTGCTTCTTTATTTATTTTATATGTATGAGCATTTTGCTTGCATATACATCTGTACACAACAACATGCGTTCCTGGTGCCCACTGAGGCTAGATATCTTGAGACTAGATTTACACACTGTTGTAAGCCACCATTTGGGTATTGGGATTCAAACCTCAGGTTCCCAATAAAAGCAGCCACTGCTCTTAGACAGGGAGACATCGTACCAGTGCTTAGGGTTTGTTGTTATTTGTTTGTTTGAGATCTTGCTATGTAGCCAAGCTGACCTCGGACTACTGGTGTAGGAAGTCTTTCTGTTTATGTGTTGCTTTCATTGGTTAATCAATAAAGAAACAGCTTGGCCTGATAGCGCAGAACTTAGGTAGGGAGAGAAGACAGAACTAAATGCTAGGAAGAAGAGCAGAGTGGCAGACGCCATGGATTTCCTGCCTGAGATGGATGCTGGTTAGAATCTTGTTGGTAAGCCACAGTCATGTGGTGATACACAGATTAATAGAAATGGGTTAAATTAAGATGTAAGATTTAGCCAATAAGAAGTTAGAGCTGATGGGCCAGGCAGTGTTTAAATCAATCCAGTTTTCTGTGTGATTATTTCGGATATAAGATAGCCAGGTGGCCAGGATGACAAGCAGCCTGCTCCTCCCGTTACAGACTACTGATCCTTCTGTCTAATCCTCTCAATTTCTAGAATACAAATATGTGCCACCATGGCCATCTTGAGTAAATCTTCTAGCTTCTAACAACAGATTAACTTGTTGCTGAGAGTCTATGAAGGGAACTGATGTGATATGCTTTGTTTTAGAGTGCTTTTTTTTTAACAAAGCATCATACTTAGGGTTTTTGTTCATTTTTCCCTATGTGTTAGTGACTTATTCTTTTATAAAATGTGATTCCCACTTAAATGTGCATGTCCCCGTATTATATGTCTAGTATTTAGTCATTGTGTATAAACTTACATTTACATCTTGTTAGACCTGTGCCCTCAGTTTCTTTAGGCGTGTTCTGAATGGAAATTCCAATGTGTAAGACAGGTGTACGATTAACTTTAGTATCCTTTCTAGAGTTAGTTTTACCAGCTCATATTTCCATCAATGTTTCACGTTCTCCATCATTTACATTTCCAACACTATCACCATCATTAGGTTTTTTTTTCACCTAGGAGTACATGGAGGACTTGTAGTATGCCGATATCTGCATTTTTTGATGTCTATGTTTTCAAACTTAACAAACATGTTACATGCTAGAGAAACTGACAAAAGCTTATTAGCCATTTGATTTCTAACTCTCAAGAATAGGTGATGGTCATACTTTTCATTTGCTTTAATTAGGATTTTTTTGGGGGGGGGTTCTGTGTAGCTTTGGTGCCTCTCCTGGAACTAGCTCTTGGAGACCAGGCTGGCCTCGAACTCAAAGAGTTTCATCTGCCTGTCTCCCTAGTGCTCAGACTAAAGGCATGTGCCACCACCACGCATCTAATTGGGAAATTTTTTAAAGCACTGGATTGTAAAGACAATGCATTCAGATTACAGGTATTGTCTAGACATATTCTGTGGTCAGATATATTTTTTGAGCCTATGATATGCGTTTTCAACTTTCTTAAAGATCATCTATATAACCAGGTACTCTTAAGAGGCAGGCTATTTTAAAGTTCCAAAGTCTTTTATGAATCAGATCAGTGTCTGAACCTATGCAATCATTAATGATGGGACTGCAGGAGCAAGAGAACAGTTGTTCATCGGTGTCTGAGTTTGGGGAGTTCTTGCTTAATGAGAGTGTCATAAAGAAAGAGAAGGGCAAACCCTTGACTGTGTAAACTACTTAGAATTTGGTTTGTGCCTCTGCCTGTTTTACTAGGAACTTGCTTTCTGACGCTCCTTTTCCCCTTCTTCCTTGTGTCCAAATCAGCATTTATGGTGGCATTTTATTGCTTTAAACTGTTGACTCTCCTCTGTCTATTGAATGTTCATAAAAATATTAAGGTAAAATGTTTTCTAAATTTGACTTTGATTGTTTCTGAATTACTGGTTATATGGCCACATTTCGATGTGTTTAAAGGACTCATTATGTATCTTATTTTTTAAACATTTGCTCAATTCCTTGGCAAATTTGATTGATTATGTTTAATGCATCATTGGATTATTGTATGAGTATCTAAGGTGCGTATGTCTGTGTGTATGCATGTATGCATACATAGTGTTTGTGTATGTGGGATTTGAATACTGAAAACTTGTCATTTACTTTATTTCTGTAGGTTGCATCTCCATTTTCTTGACTTTGAATTTTATATTTATATTAAATTACATATTTTAGCTGTAAATGACTTATAATTTTTCTGTTAAAAGTATTTTCATTATGTTCAAGAAGTAACCAGGATGAATTCTAAACCACAGGGACACTTTTGCTGTTGTTATTATGTTGCTTAAATATTTTGCGATCCTTTTTTTGCATTTAAGTTTAGGGATTTCTTTTTTAAAATCAAATGTGAGGTTGAATTTCTTTTGTACTTTACCTGGAAATCTATTTTCAAATTCTGTAATGCCTTTCTCTTCCATTTCCCATCAGTGACTTTAACAAAATATTGAAGAACTGTATTCTGTACATGCATATACCTGGCCAAAGATGTGATTTATTGTTGTGTGGCTGATTTCCACGCTCAGGTCAGCACATCTTGCTTTTGTTAGTTTTTTATTCAGTACTAAAGGCTTTTTTTGCTGGGTCTAGATTGAGCTACATATTCTGGGTCCAGTGAATCTCCCAAATTTTTCAAAAATACTTTTTTAGTATTTTATTTGCAATTTTATATTTCTTTGGTTCATTTTAGGAATAAAACTTAAAAATACTGAATTAATCCATAAGCATGGTCTATCACTTCATTTATTATGATATTAATATATTTAAATCAGCAATATGTTGCAGTATTAGTTATAAAAATCTTTGAAAATAAATTCGTGTTAAATTTATTTTTAAGCAATTTTCCTTATGAACTATCAAAACTGAATTTTTCTTTTTATGTTTCTAGTATTCAATACTTCAAATATCCAAATTCATACATACTAATTTTATATACAAGTATATTCTAACTTGCTAAATGACTTTATATATTCATTAGAGTTCTTTAAGCAGTCAAGTTCTTTCTCCATATATATTGTATATATATATATATGCTAGAGCAAAAAAAAGTCTCTTCCTTTCTAATTATTATGATGTATTGTTTCTTGTTTTGGCTAATGTCAAAGTCTCAAAACTGTAATGATTAGAATCAAGACAAGAAGGCATCAGATCCCATTTACAATATGATAATAAAGTCTTTTATAATAGAGATGAAGTAAGCTTTAGACATATTCAGTTAACATTTTGATAATTATATATGACTTTAATTGTAGATTGTATAAACTTTTCATCACTGAGTATTATTACACTGGAATTCAGCTGAATATCAATATAGTTTGGGGTGGTGGTACATGCCTTTATTCCAAGCACTAGGGAGGCAGAGATAGTTGAATCTCTCTGAGTTCAAGCTGAGCCTGGTTTACAAGAGCTAGTTCCAGGACATCTAGGCCTGTTATCTGGAGAAACCTTGTCTCAATAAACCAATATATATATANATATATATATATATATATATGGTCGTGAACCTAACCTTTAATGGCTGAGCCATTTTTCCAGGTTGGCTTAGAGACTAAGCACTGGCCTACTCCTCCAGAGGACTTGGGTTCAATTCCCAGCACCCACATGGCAGTTTACAACTCTCTGTAATTCCATTCTATGGATCTGGCTCCTTCACATTAACATACCTGCTTTCAAAACACTAATGCACATAAAATAATAATGAATAAATTATATATAATGGATAAATATTCATTTTATGCCACAGCAAATTTGGCTAAAATACAGATTTTAAAAATACGCATTCATAACCTGTTAATATTTTGGTTTATATTCAGTTTTGTGGGCAGTGGTAAAATGGATAATGCATTTAAAAGATTCTCTTTGTATGGTCATACTCTTTGTTTTTCTTAGTTCAGTTTTTAGTGGTATGTCAATGTTATAGCATGATACATATGTATTTAATATTTAATATTCTCCTGAATGCTTCCAACGTGTGTATACAGCGTTATATTCCCTCTATAAATGCGTCTGAGCTCCGATGTTATAACACCACTGACTTGTAAATAGGGAGAATAGGGTATATATAATTACCACGTAAAAGAGAATTCCAAGTGTCCATGCATACCTTACAGAATGTTCCTATGCAGAATATTACAGATGCATTACCGCACACAACTATCATGTTTGTGTTGAGGACACTTAGCACGAATTCTTTTGTGTTTTTCTATAGTGTAGCATATCACTATTTACAGCAGTTAGCCTTTTGAACATTACATCTGTTGAACTTATTTTTCGATGTATTGGCAATTGCTTGCCATTGATGAGCCTTACGATCTTTAACTACTTTATTCCTGCAACCCACCATTGTATTTTGATATTTTATGAGGTGGATCTTCTAAAATTCTACATACGAGTGATACCATGTGGTATTTCTCTCCATTGCCGACTCACTCTACAAGGCACAATGTCTTCTAAGCTCACCTCTATTATTGTAACGATGGTATTTTTCATGGCTGGTTAATATTTATTATGTATATACATGTGTGGCCATTTTTTTATCTGTTTATCAGCTGATGGACACTGAGGTTAATTCCACTTATTAGATGCTCTGAATAGTGCTGAAATAAATGTAGAAGTGCAAACATTATTTAACACACTAATTTAATTTTCAGCATCTGTCATAGTAAATATTAAATGGAATTATGTTTATAACTTGTATTTTACTAGTAACTAATGAATTTACTTAGTAAATGTGTGTATCTGTGTGTTTCTTGTCTGTGGGGGGGTTGTTCATTCTATTTTTAGATGGATTTTTGATGTCTGTCTGTTTTCTAAAGAGAGAGCACTGGATGTGTTGAGTGGGTAAAGAAGTTAAGAGGGCTTAATAGGAGTTGCAGTGGGGAAACTATAATTAGAATATTGAATAATAATATTTTCAAAAATATATAAAGACATATATAATGTTCCAATGAACGATATGTATTTCTTTACCCTGAAAAATACCCTCACGTCCATTTATTTAGTTATTTTTTAGAGGATTTTGCTGTTACCTAGGCTGACCTCAAGCTTGCTTTATCCCAGAATGGCTTCTTACTCTTCCTGATCCTTTCTCGGAAACCCAAGAACAAAATCTCAGCATTCCCTACCATGCCCTACTCTTAAGAGGGTGTTTGGAGATTCAAAAATCTGAAGGGCACTTATCTATATAAGAATATAAAGAGATATAGATAAAAACATAGGTATATACAGCAGACTGATAATGAGCACACATTAAAAATTTCAATACTTTCCAAATAGATTTTTTCTTATAGACTTCCCTTTATTACTTTCTATTTTTCATGTCCTCATTATGTTGGTATTTATATTTAAACTTCCATCTTGTAAACTTCAATCTGTTCATTTAAAGTTCAAGTACACATTCTTCATTAAATGTATAGCTTTTCTTCTAGTCTAATAATCGTTCCTTTAATTTGTAACCTTCGTTTTATTTACACTTAAGGTTAATGTTCATATTTTGACATGCCTGTCATCACTTTACCATTTAGAAAATCTTTTGTTATTATTATTTGAACATAATTTTCATTGATTACACATATCATTATTTATTTTCCCTTGGTAACTATTTTCAAATGTATTCATTCATTTATTTTACAGTTGAAGAATAAGAATACTTTAATCCTCTTTAGTGAAATAATTTAGACATTAGTAAAAAGATAATCAACATGTTCTCACATTGACTTTCATTGATATTAATTCTGGATCCAGGCATTAGGAGGGATGGAAAGATGTCCATTTCCTCATGTCCACAGTAATTTCTTACCTAGCTTTAATATCATTGTATCTTTCAGCCTATTGTATATGTTTAATTGCAAGTAGTTACATTAAGACACACTATTTCAGACAGTAGCACAATGCAGTTAGATTACAAAAGAGGGTTGTCCTGACATAAAATATCCTAGTAAACTAATGTGATCATAGTGTAATAACCAGAGTGTTATGTGTGATTAAACAATATATAAAATTGTGAATAAAGTTAATATTTAATAATTTCAGTGAAGATTTAGTATATTAGACAAAATAAAAAGCCAGCTAAATTGCATGGATATTTTTAATCCTTTAATCACTGTCTTCAATCACTGTCTTCTGCCAACCTACATTTCTTTTGGATTGCTGCAAGAACTCATTGTCCACCACAAGAAAAAAAGGATTCAATTATAAGAAGATGCATGATCTCCAAAAATAAGCTGGGTCAGACCTGGGTAGTACTTGAAATTTTTTTAAATATTGATCTTATTATTCTTTAAATGGATTTTACTTTCAAATTTACTGTGAATATATATTCTATTTTCATAAGTTTCTTTAACCATGTCTCAAAGATTTTAAGAATAATAAAAATGTTAAAAATATATTTAACATCTTTGAGTTTTTTTATTTTAAAAATATGTTTTTTTGATCACTCATTCTTTCGGGAGATCGTTAGGCTTAGACCATTTACCACTGAACCATCTTGCTGCCCAGTTTTTCTATTGCGATATTGTATTTTACTCATGGTTATATTTTATAAGCACTATCCTCAAGGCTTTGCTGTAAATATTCAATACTTTGTATTTTTATATTTATCTTTGTATTTCTTAATTGCCTTAATCTTTTTTTTTCTCTTATTACCACAGAGCTGAAAAGAAAGGAACCTTACTATAAAACCTACAGGTGTAAATAGAAAATAAAAGTCTATTCTGTGAAAAATATTTCAATATTTTAAACAAAGAAGACTGACACCAGCAAAATATTCAGAAAGCAATGACAAGCCTCATAGTAAATACACAGGATGTTAAAACACCTTTATATCTGTTAATGAAAGTGGGGATGCTTTTAACAGCATATTTTGCAAAAAAAAAAACCACACAAACAAACAACAAAAACAAATTCACTGATATTTTTTCTTGGTTACTTAGAAAATGGTGTCATCAGTCTCGAAAATTTTTTAAAGAATACTGAAAGTGTGAAAAACTTAAGTGTATTTTGTTTTCTGAGGCCAGAATAATCATCATTACAAACCCTGAAAGGGTCGTTAGGAGATGCAGTGGACTGGACTGATCTGAGAAGACATGCAAGAAACCCAAGCCTTTCTCTGATGATCTGAGTCTTATTGCAATTAAATCTAAAAACAAATTTTAGCAATAATTACATATAATAATGAATTCATCAGGTTTCTAATTTTTTCCCATTTGTGACCATTTTCTCAGTAAAAAAATTTAAACAAGCAACCCCAGGCATATAGGCATGTAAAATGGAAGCATATGTCAAGCATTCAGTTATAATGATTTATAAAGAATTTACTTTTAAATAATTTTTAGTATTCTACTTTTTACTAGGAGAAAAGAAAAATCATGGTTCTGAGATATGTTTTCATATTTTTATAGAAAAATTAATATATTGGGAGAGTATTTTATATTGCAAGAACCAGACTATCTTCAATATTTTTAGGGCCGATCAATAATTTGATTGCATAATCATTAATGCTGAAGAGTACTGATATCCATAAATACATATTACAAAATGGCAGAATAACATCCAGAACCATTGCAGAAATAGATGCAAATTCTGTCCTGTTATAAAGAAAATAATCATTTGATGATACTCAATGAAACTCTAGTAGGCAACTTAAACTGCAAATTTTAGAATCAAATATTTCAGCACATTACTATTTAAAAATGTTCTGATTTAACACATGCTGAGGAATGATGGTAGAATACTAAAAGATTTTATTTCCATAATTATACTATTATGTATTTATGAGAGTAGATAACTTAGTGTGATGCAAATTATAACATGGACTAGTCTCTGATCTGAGACAAGGTGTTTCAGCAAATGACAGTGGACACTTGTTGATACATTATTGTCTTATCTTATTGAGCTCTACTTGCTAGAATTAAGGGACTTATGGCTACAATCCATGCCCTAATCCAATTATCTTGCTTTTTTTTTAACTCTTTACATTTCTGTTTTAGAATCCTATCCAGGATACCACAGTGAATTATGTTCATTTGTGATTTTTTTCTTTCCTTAATCATCTTTGAGATGAAAGAGTTGCTTAGAGTTGAGGAATCCTGGTTGAATATCTGTGTAACATCATTTGAAAGTTATTTCTTAGTTTCCTCAGGCACAGTATATGGTGATGATCATGAAGAAGACAACGAGCATATAGATTTTCATGGAACACTCTCCTCTGAACAAAGCAAATGCAATTTTATAAGAACACTTGCTTTGCTTTCAAGGAGCCATCACTAGCTGGCCAATTGACTGAAAGCAGCTACCCAATCAAGCTATGTAAATAAGCCCAATAAACACATTAGGTCCTGTGATGGTTAGCTTTAACTGTCTTCTTCATACAACAGTCACCCTGAGAAAAAGTCATTTTTCTTGTTTTTATTGAGCTATACATTTTTCTCCACTCTTCTCCCTTTCTCCCCTCTTCTTTTCTGTCCTCTCCCATGACCCCCACATTTCCAATTTACTCAGCAGATTTTGGGTTTTTTTTTTCATCTTCCTATGTAGATCCATGTTTGTCTGTCCTAGGGTCCTTTTTGTTGTCTAGTTTCTCTGAGGTTGTGGCCTGTAGGCTTTTTTTCTTTGCTTTCTGTCTAAAAGCTACTTATGAGTGAATACACATTATATTTGTCTTTCTGAGTCTGGTTTTCCTGACTCAAAATGGTTTTTCCTAGATCCATCCATTTGGCTACAAATTTCAAGATGCCATTTTTTCCTACTGTGTAGTACTCCATTGTATAAATGCACCACATTTTCTTTATTCATTTTTCAGTTGAGGAGCATCTAGGTTGTTTCCATGTTCTTGCTATTACAAATAATGCTGCTGTGAACATAGTTGAGCACATGTCTTATGGTATGATTAATGACCTTTGGGTATACACCAAGCAGTGGTATAATGGTTCTGGATGTAGATTACTTCCTAATATTCTGAGAATCATCATACTGATTTCCAAAGCAGCTGTACAAGTTTTCACTCCCACCAGCAACTGAAGAATGTTTCCCTTAACCCACATCCTCTCCAGTATAAGTTATCATTAGTGTTTTTGATCTTAGCCATCAGACAGCTATAGGATGGAATCTAAGAGTTGTTTTGATTTGGATTTCATAAGGGATTTAACAGATGTTAGGACTCAAATAGATTTCACAGACATCTATAGAACATTCCATCCAAAAATAAAAGAATATGCTTTTTTTCTCAGCAGCCTAATGTGGGATTCCCCTCCGTATGCTATGAATACCATTGGTTAATAAAGAAACTGTCTTAGGCCTGCATAGGGAAGAATATAGGTAGGTGAGGAAAACTAAACTGAATGCCAGGAGAAAGAAGGCAGAGTCAGAAGAAGCCATGTAGCATCACTGTAGACAGATGCTGGAACTTTACCCAGTAAGCCACAGTCATGTGGTGATATACAGATTAATAGAAATAGGTTAAATTTAAATGTAAGACTTAGCCAATAAGAAGCTAGAGCTTATGGGCCAAGGAGTGATTTGATTAATACAGTTTCTATGTGGTTATGTCAGGGAAGAGCAACCAGAAACAACCAAGCAGACTCTTACAACAGCAGCCCAAGGAACCTTCTCAAAAATTGACCACATATTTGGTAACAAAGCAAACCTCAAAACATACAAAAAAATGGAATAACCTCATGAATCTTTTCGGATTACCATGGCTTAAAGTTAGAATTCAACACCAACACTAATTTCACAAAGCCAACAAACACTTGTAAATTGAATAATGTTCACCTGAATCACCAATGGGTCAAGGAAGAAATAAAGAAAAAAATTAAAGATTTACTAAGATTAAATGAAAATGATTGCACAACATACACAAACTAATGGGAGATAATCTTAATGAGAAAATTTTCCAGATTAGGTTGGGTGTGGCTTGTCTATGAGAGGTTATTTTTAGTATTATTTGGTGTAGAGACGCATCCCATGTGGGCAGTACCGTTTCCTAAGCATTTTGAACAGTGTAAGCGAAGGAAGCTAGCTGAAGATAAGCAACTGTGCATTCATTCTTTCTTTGTGCTTGATTATGGAGGTGATGCTTTTAGCTCCCACCACAACTTTTGTGTGATAAAAAGACTACCCTGGAATTGCAAGGCAAATAAATGCCTTCTTTCTAATATATTTTTTTTTAACCAGGATATGTTCCATGGCGACAAAACTGAAACTAGAATTCCTTAGAGTGAACTTTTGTGTAATGTATTTTGGTTTGTTATTGGTGCTCTGTGGGGGTAATTGATATATATCTTGGTCATCCAAAAAATGAAAGAATTATTGCAACACAGATGGAATGTTACCTTATATTATATTATATCCCCAAACTTGTAATTCTTCTGCAATAGTTCCCAAGCTGTGGGTGTGTCACAAGGCATGGGTAATTTATATGACTTATTACAACAGAACTCAGGCACTTTTTGCCAGATGTACTCATGGTAAAGTTGCTTTCCTTTTCTCCCTCTGTGTTTTCAAACCCTATTATGTTTTAAAAAGTAACCACACAAGAGAGGGAGGAAGGATACAAACCAGGGGTTCAAGGAAGTCACAAGGGAATCCACAGAAACTATTAACCAAGGCTCATAAGAGCTAACAGAGTCTGGACCAACCTATGTCCTCTACATATGTGTGACAGCCGTGTAGCTTAGTCTACTTGTGTGACTTTTAGCAGTTGGAGCAGGAGTTGTCCCTGACACTGTCGCAGGCTTTTGGGATCCTATTCCTCATACTGGGTTACCCTGGTCAACCTGTCCTCCCACAACTTGATATACCATGTTTTGTTGATAGCCATGGGAGGCTTGCCCCTTTCTGAACAGAAACAGAGAGGAAGTGGACTGGGCAGGGAAGGAAGGGAATTTGAGAGGAGGGAGGAAAAGCTGTGACACTTCAGTAAGAATATAAAATAAATGAATGCATTTAATTAATGAAAAATAGGAAAAGTTGCTATGCAAGACACACTTGCAGTGTGGAGTTGTGTTTTGCTTCTGTGGTGACAATGGACATACATAAGTTATTTGAAATTTTTATGTCTGGATTTATCCATTCTCTCCCAATACTTAATTTATCCAACCATTTGTTCTATCCAAGCATAAAGCAAAGAATATATATCTACCAATATAGTATAATAAGAATTTACTATTCACTGACTAAATTGTTCTTTCTTTCTCTCTTGGAGAGTTATGTGGTTGAATTTTATGGTTTCACAATGACTACTGTGATGTTTCTTTTTAGACATTTATACTTTTTGATACCTTAAGGAAGGGGATCAAGGCCAATCTTGATATTTGTGTTTTCAACCCCATCCTTTATAAAACTTTTCTCTTTGCATTAATGGTCTGTTAAACAGGGAAGGGTAGGAGAATTCAAGTACCACATGGTAGCTATGTTTGTTGCTGTTGTTTAAGTATAGCTTTCTTCTAGTTGATAAAGTATAAAAATATTTGTATATACATAACACAAATACATGTACACATCTATAAATATTTCCTCAAGTCACCATGTGTATTTATATTAATATAAACATGACCATATCTTCATGTCTCCAACCCAGATCTACTACCATGTAAGTCACCAACTTCTTCCCATTTTTACTATAAAATCTAAGTTCAACATTGAGGTATCTCCTTCCTCATATCTATGATTTACTCTTAAATTGTCTAATATTTGTAAACTCGAATGCTCCTTATCAGAATATATACCCAGGCTCTTAGGAAACATCTCCCTATCAATTGTACTATTTAGTGTTTGAGTGTAGATAATACTCAGTGCAAAATGTCTTATCTTACTGTGTTGCCATCTTCCTCTGTAATTCTAGAGTATATGCAGTTGTTTTAGAGATGTATACAAAATTAGATTTTTAAACTCTATTCCATCTTAAGATATCCCAAGTACATATTTTTTACTGTCTTAGAGATACCAAAATTTGCTTTGTGTGATAAAATATGTAATTTTAACAAAGAAATAGTGCCACATATCCAAATTCACAAGATTTTAATCAATACTATCACTGTCTCTGTAAATCCATTGCCATAAAATTTTCAACCTAATACTACCAGATATTTTTATCATAGCTACATTTTTATGTTTTGTGTTATGATGTACTATATAGATTTTGTAATTAACTTTTTTCTAGAATCATATTCCAACCTCAGTATATAATTGTCATATAAGAAATTTTAACTTTATCGTCTTTACTCATAAGAATTCACTTTACACTTTGTTTTCCAGCTGAATGGCACTTGGGATGTGTTTGTTCTTAACTTCATTTTAGTGCTGAAAAGTCAGTCACCTATGCATATTTACACAAAAGCCCTAGTATGAAAATTATAGTACATAACTGAGAGAAATTATAGAAAATCTAGACAAGGTCAGGGTAAACCCTTTCTATAGATTGTTGAACTAAAGGCCCTGAAGATGCAAGCTCTTTCAAAATTAATCCATCAATTCAGCATGATTCAAATATAATTCCCAGTAGTTTTTTTGCCAGAAATTGATTAGTTCTTAGGAAAACTTCCACTGAAATGTAAAAGGCTAAGAATAACCAAGATAACCTTCAAGAATGACATTAGTCCAGGAGGTTAAGGGGGAGGGTGAAGGGAGCAGGAGGAGGGAGTGGGAAATGGATTTGGCAAGTAAAATAATGAAAAAACTAATAAATTAAAATAAATTTAAAAAAGAATAAAAGAAGAATGATTTCATTGTATGAATATTTTAAAAAAGGGAATGACATTCTACTGTAGGACAGTGGTCTTGTACCCTGTAAAGTTTCGTCTCTTGTATTTGCTTAATAAAATGCTGATTAGCCAGTAGTCAGGCAGGAAGTATAGGTGGGGTGGTAAGAACAGGAGAATTCTGGGAAGAGGAAAGTCTCAGTCAGCCGTCCTCACTCAGATGCAGAGGAAGCAAGAAGAGAATGCCTCACTGATAAAAGGTACCAAACCACGTGACTAACACAAACAAGAATTGTGGGTTAATGAACAATGTAAGGGTTAGTTAATAAGAAAGCCTGAGCTAATGGGCCAATCAGTTTATAATTAATGGAGACCTCTGTGTGTTTCCTTGGGACTGAACAACTGAGGGACAGTGCGGGACAGAAGGACCATGTGACTGGGTGGGACAGAAACCCTGTCAACAACATGGGTAGATTCTTTCTGCAAATATGAAAGCATGTAAATAACAAATGCAGCGTGATTTTTGAGAACAGTCAGAGAAGATAAACAGCGGCGTGAGTTATCTTCTGAAAATGGACCCAGATTTGCTAGATGTTATGGTTTGAGTATGAATGTTCCCCTATACTTTCCTGTATTGAGCATATGGAATACAATTGGTGGTGTTGTTTGGGGAATTGGAACTGGAGCCTACATGGAAGAATCGTGTGGTTGGCAGGGACTTTTGAAAGTTACATTTGGTGTGCTATTTCATTTAAATTTTTAATTTGTCAAAAGTTAAAATCACATGTGAAAGAAATGTCAATTGCTTATATTAGTTTGGTCTGGGGCTCAATAGAGGGAATAGTCCTGATCATCTTGGCTCATATGAGAAGACTCATCTACTCTGGGTGCAAACATTCATTAGGAAATGGGGTTTCGATGTAGGAGTGAAAAAAAAGTGGAATAAGCATTGGCTTGCATATATTAATCCATTCCTCTTTACTCTTGACTGTACTTGCCATGTAACGAGCTGCTTCAAGGTCCTGCTTTCTGTTCCCTGTGATAGTGCACAGCAACCTGGGACTGTGAGACAAAAAAGTCCTTTTCTTTTAAGTTGTTTTCATAAGAATATTTTATGATGCCAGGAAATGAAACTGAGATATGCTTTTGATATTTATGAGCAGGGTCATGACTCTGATAAACCTGGCACATGGCTTCTAAGCCACTGGAACTCTTTTGTATGAGGAATATGGAAGAGTTTGGAAATTTTAGCTAGAAAAACTAATAATTGTTTTTTTGGCAGGGTTTAATGGACCCTGCTTGTCAAAGCTTGGAAGACCTCTGAGATATATATGGCCATGGCCCAGCTCCTGAAGTTTCAGAGAGGAGCAAGGTCTGTACTATGAGCTGGAATAACTAATCTTGTGACACTTTGACTAATAATCTAACTGAATTCTGCCTGTGTTCTGCATGTCCTGAGGGACTGGATAGGATTAAGTTTGAAGATGATAGGTTATTGCGTGGATAAAGTTTTGGGATAGGAGAATGTTTAAGCTAGTGCTGAACAAACAGTTGGAATTGATAAAGAGATTGGTACCATTAGAGAGAAATCTCCAGCCCTGGTGTGGAAGAACTAGAGAAGTACCCCAAAGACAAAGCCTTAAAGGAGACATAACTTGGGATTCTTTTTCTTCTCAAATATTAACACAAAACCTAAGTTTTGTGTAAGAATAACATAGAATAATATAATAAGAATTAAGTACCTGCAAATTATATTGTAATCAAGACAAGCTGGATTTTTCAAAACTAATATTGAATGGCTTGCCAGCCACAAAAGCTTATCCTTTGTGGATAGTGACAGGAAGATAGTCTGAGCATAGATTCTGGGTGCTGTCAATTCTCTTTATCTTGATAGATTGGGTTTAGTTTGCGAAAATTCAATACACTTTATGTTTATGAACTATGTAGTTCTCTGCAATAAAATTCATGTCAAAACTTTGAGATACACACACAAAGTTATCACTTTCGGTTGAACTTATTTTACAGCTACATGCTCACCCTCTGTTCCTGCCACATTAAGCCCATCAACTGTCCCCCAATACAGAACTACTTACTATCCGTTTTATGAAATTCTGGTGACTGCTAATGTGCCTCTAGATTTCTTTTTTGTATACCATGTACCTTAGCCATCTTTCAGTTCTGAAGCTATTAAAAGAAAATACATTATCTTTAGCTATTTCTTTCTGTTTCTAATCTATATATGACTGCTCTCTCTCTCTCTCTGTGTGTGTGTGTGTGTGTGTGTGTGTGTTTGTGTGTTGTATGACATTCTGCTCTATTTGGGTGAATAAGGTTTTGGATACAAAAATATATTGATTTATTCCTAAGTGTCATCATGATATCAAAAATAAAATATAGGAGCATTCTTCCACAAATCAAGAAGCAAGGCCATACTGCAATGTTTGGTTCCACATACTTCCCAAAGTTGGTGTAACCATCTTTCTCTATTAAGTCAAAATCCATTTGGGTTTGGAAGTGTGTATGATTTTAGCTCCCCACTTTTCACAAATCTAAGTCATTATTTATTGCCTTCTATCACAGTTCAACAGAATTTGTGTGGTGATAGGTGAAGGCTGAATGATGCCCCATTAGCGCCCACAGGAAACTATGTCTTCACACAACATAGTATCACAGTTCTAGTACAACCCATCTTATCCACACCATTTACGAAAAATCAGTGTGTAATTCCCAAACGCTTTAGATGACCCTGTTCTGATTGCAAGTAATTTAAAAGCATTCTTTAGAAAAAGAGGACCATACATTATGCCTCCTTAGCAATTTTCATTTTCTTTTAGTGCATTTTGGCAACGTACAACAAACATTCGTTGAAAAAAGAAAACATTATACATCATGGATTAATTACTTCAATATTAAGAAATCTTGTCAGCAGTGCCTTTGGTGAAGAGAATGACAAGATTAGGGAAGTTGTGGAAAAATCAACTGCCCAAATAAAACAGGACATAACTTGGTGCAAAGATTTCCATATGCCTTTTTTTTTTCCTGAGCATTTTATTTAGTTCTTCTGATGACATGGACCCTTGTCTTAGAGCAGAGCAAAGACAGGACCAGTGACCTTCTGATGGTAGGTCATGTTTTTCTACAACAGAGAAACCTCTTGAGAGGCTCCTCCATCAGCTGTCACTGACACTGACGATTAAGTGTTTTGTAAATACTCTTTCATCTTTTGGCAGGAAAGGCAAAATACTGAGTATCTTTTTCACTCCACCTCTGCTTTAGAGAGGAATCTGCATTGTGATTTTTTCTTCATTTTCTTCATGTATGTGTCTTCATTTGTTTTGCATTTTGTATGGAATTTATGAACTTCTGTAAAGCCAGATGTAATAACAGAATGAGAAATTCAGGCACGCTGTTTAAGTAGTTGCCTTCTAGAATCAAATTAAGTTCATGAATTAAGTAATTGGTTTGTGACAGGGTTTCATGGAGCCCATGCTGGTCTGTAACTTGTTACATAGCTAAAAGTGAACTTAACTTCCTGTCTTGTCCCATTCAAGTTATTTTGTTTCTCTGACTTTAATATCATTATGAGTAAGATGGAAAGGTAATCTCACAATAGATAATAATCCAAATGGTTATTGTGAGTTACATAATATTTAACATTTATACAATATGTTAATGATAATAATTAACCTTACAGGCAGAGTATAAAGTCAGTCTTCTTCAATTTAGAAAGAATTGCTCACTCACATATGTGGTCATTTACATATCCTTAGTTGTACAAATTGGTTAATGATAAGATAGTTGATTCTTTAGAGTAGAGGAAGATTAACTTTATAGACCAGAGAGATCCATTGATAATGAAACAATAGGTGAGGTAGACACATATTATTACACAGGCCTAATTAGGTAAATGTTTTGTGATTCAAGAGGCTGAGAAGTACTACATACAAATGCTAGAGAAGCAGGAAATCCAGTTAAACAATTCAATTCTCTCAGCTGAGGAGCCAAGGGAAGTCAACACTGTAGCTATTAGCTAGAGTTACCTGTCTAAGAAACTGTGGGGCTGCTAGTGTGAGGTTCAGAGTCAGAAGTTTTAGAAAACATACCACACACCAGTTTGAAACAGGAACTGAGGGAGCCAAGGACTTTGTCTTTCACCTTCTTCCTATGATCTGAAACTTCATCCATTTCATAGCACCTGACAGCTATCTTGAGTGGGTTAAGATCTGACTTATGTGCACCTATGAATCAAATGCTAGTCTCTACGAGGAAAACTTTCATTAACAGAATCCAAAAACAGAGCTTTGAAGCGCCATGAGCATCCCTCAATCCATATGACACTTGTCCATTACTATAAACCTCATACTTGAATTCATTTTTTTAGTATACAAATGGTGTTTACTTCTGTGTATTTCTAATTTGTTGTTATAATCCAGGAACCTACTGAGAACCTCACCTTTGCTAAACGTGTAGGTAAACAAAGTTATGTTTATGGAGTATATCACTAAACATCATTATTCCCACAGCCACCAGTTAACATGAGGTATTCTCCATGATTTCATTAAAATGCCTTAGGTATTCTGGATTGACATTACATTTGCTTCTTCACTAGGTTTTACTAAATTCTTGCGTTCTTATTTTTTATTATTCTGTTATTTGTTTGTTTTTCTCATATATTACATTCCAACAAGCTTTTCCTTCCACTCCTCCCAGTTCTTCTCTCCCTTCCCTCTACCCAAGATCCTCTCCTTTTCTGTTTCCCTTCAGAAAAGGGCAGGACTTCCAGAGATAAGAGAACATGCCATAGCAAGTTACAATAAGACTAGGCACATAACCTGAGATTAAGACAGTATGAGGCAATCCATTTGGAAGAAAAGGGTCCCAAGTGCAGGCAAATCCCACTTCCACTGTTAGGCATTCCACAAGAGCACCATGTTATGTAACCAAAACATATATGCAGAAAACCTAGATCAGAACCATACAGGTTGTGTGATTGTACTTTTAGCCTCTATGAGTCATTTTGTAAGACAGGCTTAGTTGATATATGTGCTGTGTTCTTGTGGTGTCCTTGACCACTCCTGCTTCTACCATTCTTTCTCTCCTCTTTTGTGGGGTTCCCTGTGTTCAGGCTTATGTGCGATTGTGGGTCTCTGCATCTACTCTTACTAGTTTCTGGGTGATGATTTAATAGTTTAATCCCAGCATGCAGGAGGAAGAGGCAGATGGATCTCTTAGTTCAAGGCTTGCCAGCTCTACATAGCTATCTTTTAGCTGTTTCGTTGTTGATTAGGTAATATTATCGCCATCACTATAAAGTGTTAAAAGATTTTTTAAATAATATCTAAAAGCTTAGAATATACACATTAATGGCATGCCATGTGATATTTTAATATAAGTATATGCTGTGTGGTGTTTAACCCAGTCTAAACATATTTACTTCTCAAATAGCCTTTTTGGATATGCAGTAAATAATTAGTATTTATATTTATCGTGAGTGGTTGAGTCCCTGAGTGAAGTGTTAGAATCACTGAGCAGCTCTGTTCTGTGTATGGATGGGACTTGTCCCTAACAGCTGCCAAGTTAAATGAAACTCAAGTGTTTCCTGACAACTCTGTTTGGCCTTTCAGAAAATTTTAAAGTCCTAGCCAGGCGGGGATGACATCATGCCTTTTACAACTTTTACCAACTTTCTGGCTCATCTGTCCTCTCTGCCTGTCAACTTTATTTCTATGGACTTTGTTCTGGATTCTTCCCAAGAATTCAAGATCAGCTCTATTTATAAGACAGTCTCTCTTCAATATAAGTTACTACTTTAGCACTTACTATATCCACTATTATCCAGGCATTTCCTGACAAATGTCCTGCAAGAATGTCATGCATCACTTTTTATGGTAATTCTACCTTTCACTTTGAAAATCAATACAAAGATTAGTAGCACACACACACACACACAAACACACACAGTGGGTTAATAGACAAAAAAAATGAAATAAGATACTGATTTTATTTTGTCAACATATTCAATTATTACTATTGAAAATGATCTTAAAATTATTCATAATTTGTGTGGTTTAAAAGGTTTCAACAACCTTTCCAGTGAAGTTATGGAAATGATATAAAATCCTTATAGAAAAACAAGCACCTATAATTGGTAAGAAAACATAAAATTAAGGTCTGTGAAAGAGAATTAGCTCTCACAGAGAGTAAAACTGATTTGAAAGCTTTGGTATGAAAACAACATATTTTGCAAAAGTGAACAGGGAAGAGAAAGAATGGAGTGGAAGTAGGTAGGTCTATTCATAAGATCTAGCGTATAATTAATGCATAAATTCCAGTTCATGAATCAAATGTCTTTAATGTGGATAATTGCAGTTGATTCATATTACATAATATTGCATCTCATCCTATTTTTATACCAATGTCAAGATGTAAAACCACAAATTCTGAAGTAAAATAAAACTGCTTTCTATAGCTTGTATTTGGGGACAAACTTTCTACATGATTCAGAATATTGATTCAATAAAAGTAAAGTTTGATATATTTTACCATACAAACTTAAAAGAAAAACTACTTTCATCATAAAAGTTTTATTAATTAAGATTAAAGATTAATGTAAAAGTAGGAAAACAGTATTTGTAATGTGTCAAAGAGAAAGTTTAATGTCCTTAATATAAAAAGAACCTTAAAAATTGAAAAAAATCCAGAAATACTATAGAAAGCTAGATAATAATGCAAAAAAGAATTAGATGTGAGCAGTTTAGTAGTCATATATTAAAGTGAACTTAAAATTTATGAGATTTTCAAATGCAAATTAAAACTAAATTGAGATATCATTTCTTGCCCACTACATTGGCAAAAAATTTTAAAGTTATTGCAACTTGGGGAAAGAGATTTGGCAATATCTTACAAAACTATAGATGAATTTTCATTTTCTTCCAGAAATGACTCTTTGAGGAATTCACACTGAAGTTAGACTCCCAACAATACAAAATTCTTGTGCAAACATTTCAACATCACTTCTAACTGCCAAATACTGGATCTTATGTATGCAGACAAAGGAGATAAGAGAAGCTGAATAATCTATGGTGTATTTGTGGAGCTTTAATGAAACGTAGTGAGAACTAGGAAGTGTCATAGTAGAAGTTTTAGTACATAAATTTCAAATATATGAAGTCAAATGCAGTTGATCAAAAACAGCCAATGGATATACCAATGTGATCTAGATGAGGTATATGTTGTATATATTGATAAATATGTATCTGTGCATATGTGAGTAAATGGAGAAAGAAAATAGAGCATAATGAAGATAACTTTCCAGAGCTCAGAAGATGAATGAAAAGATAGCAAGCCTGGCACTGGACGACATAAAGCAGGAGGGGGTATGAAGTGACATACTTATTCCCCTTGACATCCTTAACACATAGTGTGCCAAAAGGAAATAAAAACTCTATCAAAACTGTAATAATCGTACTCAAACAAGGATCTTTGTGAACTTGACCTTTGTCTGATGAGCTAGAAAGTTATTTGTTATACATACAGCACTTGATGCTTTAAGGTAAAACGAAGTAGGTCAATAGGATCAAGAATTCTGAGCACCCATGTGAAGGAACAAAGGTAATTATTTTTACACATTATCATGTTTCTTGGAAGAGGAATTATGATCCATAGAAAAGAGTCGAGTCTGTCTGTCTGTCTGTCTGTCTGTCTGTCTGTCTGTCTGTCTCTCTCTCTCTCTCTGTGTGTGTGGGGGTGTTTTTATGCATTTGCATCTTTGGAGAAATTGTGTAAAGAGAGAAAAATCACTCTTCTATGTACAATTTCCTCAAGATTATGTTTTTTTTCCGTTTAAATTGAATTTTTCCAGTATGTATAATCAGAAGAAATATTTACAGGAGCTAAGATGTAGAACAAACACCATGTCTACCAACAGATGAATGATAAAGATGTCATGACATATCTATAAAGTGGAATGTCTTTCTGTCTTTAAAGAGAGAGAAAATTATGACCAATTATGCAAAGTGGTTGAATGTTGAGGAAACTTTAGTAAGGGGGAAAATCAAGGTACAAAGGGATAATTACTGAATGATACCAGTGAGTCACTTCATCAAAGTCAGAGGCATAAAATAGAATGATGCTGATAGTTTTAAGGGACTGAGGCAAGAAGGAAGTGGACATACAATTTCCATTTTACAAAAATAAAATGAACTTGGAGATAGATGTTGGCCACATCTTAAAACTGTTCTTGATGGCACTAAACTATACATTCCAAATAATTACTGTTAAGATATTATATTATTATATCATATTATAGTATATTATAAAATAAACTGGGAAAAATAATCAGGATCGAGTGATGGATAATCTTGCTTTTCAACTATATTCCATTTACAGTTATCAGTGAAATGGAGTTTCTAGCTATGTCTATGAGGATGTTTCCCAGAGATGTTTAACTGAGGGAAGAACCAGTGTGAACGTTGGTGATGACCTTCTATAGGCTCAGATCCAAGACTGGCTGAACCAAAAACACAAAAAGAAAGGAACACCAGAATTAAACTTTCTTGCTTCCTGACCATGCATGTTACATGATCAGCTGCCTTTTTGTCCTGCTGCCTGGCCCTGTCTTCTCCAACATGAACTAAAACCATGAGCCAAATAAACTCTTCTTTCCTTGTTTCTCTTTTCAGAGCATAAAGAGAGTAACAAGCATTTTCTTTCTTTTCTCCAATTTATGGATAATCTTTTCCAAACATTTGATATTATCACTCAAACACTCAATGTATATAGTTTTATACATTTCCTTTACAGAACTTTCAATAAGTATTAATAAGTCAAATTTAGAAATGGAGCCTGTTTATCCAGATAAGACAAGTGTTTGGTGAACAAAGTTGAGATTCATTTCTGTCTGAATAACATGATCCATTCTCATAGGAGATTTTAAAGTGCTATGGAGCAATGAGGCAGAAGCCCATTCACACCATTCAGCATCATGGGAGCCCTTGCTTTTTATTGGTCTATAGGCAAGGTAGAAAACCAAATTTCTCCTACCCATAAAGTAATAACAAGGTTATTTAAATTTATCATGCTATTCTTGACTTTTGGGAGTAATTGTGATGGTTATTTTCTTTGGAGATAATTTCTCAGATTTATGAAAATATAGGACATTGTTCACCCTCACACTCACATGTCCCTTTTTTCTGTCATTTTGTTCCTTTGTACAGTTTTAAACATATTGTTTCATTAAGTAAAATAAAGCATGTCTTGATCTGAAGTCCATGGTTGTTTATGTTCCATAAAAGTTAATTTAACTTTACTCACCAAGTGTTAGATTGAATTAGTACCTAATCCTTCTCTTAGGATGTCCTAAACTTCTGATTTCATATAACCAATTCTTTTACCATTCAGTGTTTCAAGAGCAAGTTGCCATATTTAGTGATTTCTTGACATTCTTTCACTTAGTCCTCTTCTGTGAGTTTCTGATAAAATTCACTTTTCATTTTCTGTTCTCAAAGTGAAAACCCATTATCTACCCTTTGCTATTATAGATTTTCAGTGAGCCACATGTTCAACTCCTGGGATATATGTGCAGAAATGAGTACTGAAATAAAATGCTTTATTCAACTCTACTCATGTTCGGAAAGATATAATACAGCAGTCACTGAGTGAACAAATATGGAGTTTGTCATATTGCTCCTGGATTTTAGGTGATAGATATGATGCTCCAATGATGTAGGAGGGTCATCTGTCTGATGTGTTACTTTCATTGATTAATAAAGAAACTGCCTTGGCCTTTTGATAGGCCA
>LOEQ01005025.1:0-22074 GCA_001685075.1 Bramus lutescens | reverse complement strand
AGGGAAATGGGAGGAGGTGGAAATTTTTAATAAAAAAGTATAAATAAAAAAAAGTTGCTGTATACAATTTCTCTTAGTGAGTTTACCTGACAGCATTCAACTCATTAAAGATTGAGTGAAACCTTCTGTCTGAAATAAGACCCTCAGATTAATTTTGGCACAAAAATAACACCCTGGGAGCAGCTTCCAAAGTATTTAGAACTCTCCACCCTGTGGTAGCTGCTTTGATCCAAATGCCTCTCTTCTGAGTGCAGAAACTCAGTCAAGTTTGCGGTGACCTAGAACAAACCTACTCCAGTTTCAATCTGCTTAATGTGGTTGGCTTTTTGCCCAGTAGGCAGCCATCATGCAAATGTCTCAGCCATGTTTATGCCCTCCTCAATTTTTAAATATTAGAGAACAGTTTATTTCTTCATTTCAATAACCCCAGAGGCTTGAGATAGCTGTAAAACCACCCACAGTGACTTGCACATAAATCAAACTTTTATATACTTGAATGCATTAATGACTTTTTGTTGTTGTTTTTCAAGACAGGTTCTCTGTATAATAATTAGTCTGTGCTGGAACTCACTTTGTAGATCAGGCTGACCTTTAACTCACAGAGATCCACCTGCCTCTGTCTGCCAGGTGCTGGGATTAATGGCACGTGCCAAATCCACCTAGTTTTTTATGACTGTATTTTCAAATATATGTCAGTACAAATAATAAATCTGGGTTATATTTAAGAAAGAAACCCAATAAGATCAATAAAATATAATACAGTCATATGTTACTGTATACTTTTGCACATATGACACATATAAATATATGGATGTGACAATTTTTTTTAAAAAGGCCATGAATTTAAGAAAAAAAAAACAAGGGGTTATATGGGAGAATGTGGAGGGAAGAAAAGAAGGACAGATAAGATGCACATATATTGTATTCTCTTCTCTTTATTTTAACCCTGCCTTCTCTTTAACATGGTACAAATAGATTTTGTGTGGAGCAGATAAACAAGAGTCTAAGCCACCAAATGTGTGTAAGAACTTGCAGATGAGACTCTGATATGTGTAGTTGACAGAGGATAGCTCCACCTTTGGTTTGTTTCAAAATATTTTAAGAAGAAATTATTAAAAAAGGAATTAACTCTTATACTTGAATTAAAAGGTGATAAGAAAACTGTTTCTCTTCAAGTTAAAATGGAAGTTATAAATGTAACAGTGTTTCCCTTTCCTTGACAAATGGCTTCTTTTGGTTCACTCTGAGAGCTAAACCGCATAGTTTCTGGGAAGAACTTATAATTTACAAAGATGAAATGATTAATTCAAAGTTATAATTTTAGTTTGAGGCCTCAAGATTGTGAGATGACTCTTCCAAGTTTCTTCTTTAAACTGGGTTCAGGTATCATTATGTGTTGAATCTCATCATTAGGGTTACTCACCTGGTTATGTTGCCATAAAGAATGCATCTCCGTTTCTAACAACTGCCCTAGTAAAGTGATCAAACCTAGAAGACTAAAAACAGCAAACACCTGTCATCTCACAATTTTGAAATAAAGGTACTGATAAGTGACCCCTTCCCTATTCCCTCCTCCTGGTGGAGGCCCTCCACCCTACATTCCTTGTCTTGCCAATTCACCTATCTCTGTCCTCATCTTGGGTTCTCCACGCTCATTTGCATTTCCACTTAAAAAGTCAGCAAGCAAACAAACAAAGAAAAACAAAAACCTCATCAACATATTATGTTAAGATCCATCCTGACAACCATACTTCATCTTTGTTAAATTCATTAAGTCCTTTTTCCCAACTAAAGTCACAGCCATGGGTACTTGAGATTAAGTCCCTAATACACATGTTTGAAGATACAACTCAGCTTTGAGTCTACCATAGCAACTTACTGAGAAAGAAAGTACCCCTGACCTCTTCTGAGTCATGTGTGTCTTATTTCATATTGTGGCTCATGCTAATTGAATATTGACTTTGTTGAGTATTGATTTGTGGCAATGAAAGTGTGTATCGGTTTAACATAGATTGTAAATTTCTTTTGAACAAATTGGCAATAATTTTAAGTAATACTCTGGTTTGTAATAAAATTCTGATTAATGAGAAAACCAGGCTTGGATACAGAAACAGGCAATCTGGGCTTTGGTCCCATCTACAGTAATTAATTAATTTATAGACTTGGTAACCCTGCTTCTTCATCAATCATAAGATATAGTATCTTTCCTTCATATCTTACTTGACTATTGTGAATAGAAAAGGTATTATCTGTTTTAAAATTATCTAATTTCATACAGTTTCCCAGATATTAGATTTGATCTGGTTCTCTATTATCATTGAACTTCTTGGGAAAACTTTCGAGACATAGCAGATTCCTGCTTTCTTCCTAGAGTCATTTGGTTATCTTCTGTTATCTCTCTGAAACCATGTTCTAGTTTTTATGAGTTTGTTTCAAAGTGTCTTCTCCATGACTGTTTTTAGTGTATGGCCCAGATGAACTTGCTTTGAAGAAGATCCAGAAATACTTTGGGGTTACATTACTAACTTTGTCCCATTGCGGTTCTTAGTAAATAAATCCCTAGGAAGTGAACCCAAAAGTTCAGCTCTCTTCTGGCAGTGTAGAACACTCCGAAGTATTTATATCAGAGAGATTCTCCAGTTATCATACAGAGAATAGGATAATATAGTTGAAACAGAGTCTTTGATTTTTCTTTTAATTAATATATTTTGCATCCCCAACACACTGGTTTCACCTGAGAACATTTCTATAAGCAACTTTAGCATGTACTTAATATTGGAGGTGCCATTATGAACTGTGATCTATGGCACTTGTTGCTTCTAAGAGTTCGATTTTGGAGGTGAATCCTCCAGTGAAAGGATGGCAAAGTAAAACTCATTGCTAATGAAATCTGGAATGATGACAGTCATTGGCATGATGTGATGTTCCTGTTACTTAGGCTTTTATTCCTTTTAAAGTGAAGTAGAATTAGCTGGACAGTTTCTCTGGAATTGTGGGAAATTAACAGTTATGAAGGCAACACAGTCAAGCGGCTGAGAAAAGGAGTCATCTGAACAATCAGCAATGTAAGATAATAGGGAAAATTCCAGTGGTTGCATGGAACCATTTACACCTTTCTTTACCAACACTCAGAGAAGAAGTAATGCCCACAATGACTGCCCGCGCTTAATTATTGAAGGAGTGGAACCTGAGTGAAGACTGAATTCACTGACTTGGCAAGTTTGCCTGTTCAAAATCAAGGCCTTGACTTACTAAGGAAACGGTTGGACATGAATATGTACATTAATTCTCTGATCCTTTAGGAATTTTTGGACATAGAGAAACAGTCAGTTTTTGTTATTCTATTTTTATTCCTCTTTGCAGATATAGTATAGATGGCAACAGCTTATCGGCTACCCAACTGTTCTGAACCCAGGATTGCTTTCACTCTCAGTCCACCAATCAACAAATCACACACCTTACCACAGTCCACAGCTGAGTTGTGGAACAGAACATGCCAAACAGAGATAAAATCAACTTGTGCAATGAAAGAGCTAGTTCCATGGGTGTGCTCATAAAAGCATATCTCTTAACTGACAGAATTAAAGATCTTTCGAGAACTATTGGATGGAATGACTGGCCTAAGAATTACAAAGTGGAACAGTTGCAGAAAGCTCACAATTTGTTATTTTTTATGCCGATTTTGCTGGTACCAAAGCCCATGTATGTTGTCTACCATTATTATACAGCTTTCTGGGAGGGTGATTTTACATGAAGTAGTATTTTAATTGGTAGCTGAAGTACAGTAGAGTGCTCTCCATAGCCTGGAGGATTTTCTAGGGAGTTTAAGACCTCCCACAAACAAAGAACTCACCTCCCCATCCCAAGAAAAATTCTGCTAGTGAAGGCTTTCACACATCAACCAAGATATTTCTCTTCCTGGGAATAAAGTTTGAGCCCAGTCTGCTGGCTCACCCTGCAGATTTAGGAAATGTGATATCGAATGCCTACTGATTTCATTTCTGTAAAGAATCCTGTCAGATAAAGCTTCTTCGGATAAAGGAAGGACATTGGGTTCAAATAATAGAATCCTAGCTTAGACCTGTGCCAGTTGGTTCACCTGATTATAAATGTCTGCTTGCAATGCAGGAAAACTGGAAGCATTTGAAAGATGCTTAATCATCTCCTTTAGATTGTAAGACAAACTCAGAGAATTAGCGGAGTAGAGCATTGCCTGGGACCCGGATGAGAAAACACTGCAGAATGACAATAGATTCCTAACTTGAAATCTAACACACTATTCACTTTTCTATTTCCTAAATATAGAGTCCTAATAGGAATCATTAAAAAGTTGTCAGAGACCACACAATGATAGTCATTTTATAGGAACAGTCATTGTTACAGAAAAGATAAGATCCTCCAAACTCCACATATTTTGACGCCATTATCTCAAGACCGGCACAATCAAAAGGTAGAGATTTGTGCCATCTTCCAAAACCTAAAGACAGTGGAATTTGTAGTCCACAATAGTTCTCACTTTAATTACTCTCTTCAACTCCTCTCAAAACCAAGCTAATCATAGTTAATTTAATAGACTACTTCAGAATTTACTAACAACTTCAAGGCAGTTTTACTTTCTCCCCTGCACCCCCATTTCCCCCCGAGAATTGATTAGACTGATCATGGGTACAGAACTTTAGCTGTTTGTTTTCCAGGTCAAAGGACCAGAAGAGGGTCCCATCCACCCAAGAATGAAAACAGTAATACTCACGTTAAGGGATGTTATCCTTTTCTATTCTGTTACAGCCTAGTCTGAAAAGACCTGCCTCCTCTGAAAATTCCAAATACCTTTATGGTGATCAGCTGTTTCAATCTTAGACCTGATGGACAGCTCAAATGTTTGTGTTCCTTTTACTCTGCTAAGACACGTGTACTTCATTTAGGATTATTTAGGGTCCTTTCATATTGAAGAACTTTTTCCAGTCTCAAACAGTTTGGGATATGAGGAAACATCCTTCAAATGCATGCAATAAGATATTACATTATTTAATCAGCTAAAAGAAGCAAATCTTGCTATGGCTATGGGAACCATACACTTTGCTCAGAGGAATACTGCTGTCTTGATTGTGAGATAATAGATTTAAATTTTATTTGAGACCAGAAGAAGAAAATTCTCTGGATTAGGTATAGCCTGAAATGAAATCAGCCCTTTTCTTCCATGTTTTTACTTAGTAGATATAGTAATAGTTTGTCTGCAGTACGTATGCTGGCTACATAAAGACATTGCATAGGAAGATGGATTCAAAGAGGAATTCAGACCTTTAGCATCTCGCAGAATAGCCATGGCTTCTGTAGAAGAAATTGTGCGTCATTTAAACAACACTCCTGGACTAGAGGACTATGGTTTAGATTGAGTAACTGACCACAGGATAGTATGTGAATGTCACATCAAGAGTGGATACCTCCCATCTCTCAAATCATATAACCAGACAGGGCTAGTAATAGTCTATTATAGAATTAAAATGGTTCATTGAGCATTACCCCCAGGAAGGATAAAGTGCCATAAGGAAGTTGAATGAACAGGGGTCTCCTACTCACAAGCAATCCACTATTGTTGCAATACATGATTCCTTGGGAACCTTTACAGCAATCTGAGAAAGAAGGAAAATATACATGGCTTTTGTTCACAAATGGACTGTGTCAATTTTTGTAAAGCAATAATAAATTAATGGTACACATCTTTTTATCCATGGGCACAGAGAAATTATCTCATGAATGAAGCCAGAGACAATAAATTGTCCTGGAAAAAGAAGTTTACCCAGGGAATCTTGGAAATTGTTGTGTGAGTCATTTGTCTAGAGGCTATCGTATCATGGAATTCTAGTCTGTGCTAGAGGAAGAAAGAAGCAAAAGACTTTGGGGTTCACTTTTCATTACAGTATAGTGATCAAAAACCTAATTGTTCATTCTTTGTGCAATTAGATACCAGGGTCACTACTAAGGCTTGCACGATTCAAGAGGTAGTGATAGCTGTCAGTCATCCTTTAAGTCTCGTTTCCCTTGCCAGCCAGCCAGAGGAGTCTTAGTAATATTGAACCTAGTTAGGTAGTAATGCCATATGTAGACTCGCTGGACTGAAACAACATATATTTTAATATTTAATAGTCATTTATCTAGTTAATGTTTTCTTTGTAAACATTTAGAATAATCAATAATAAAAATCCTGACAATACTTGGTTCAATGAGATTAATTCATAAAAATATATTATATGTCACTTTCAAAC
The DNA here is from genome assembly GCA_001685075.1 of Bramus lutescens. Taxonomy (NCBI): domain Eukaryota; kingdom Metazoa; phylum Chordata; class Mammalia; order Rodentia; family Cricetidae; genus Bramus; species Bramus lutescens. The sequence continues at coordinate 15,811 of LOEQ01005025.1, read as the reverse complement.
TATGAGGACTCATCAAAAGATATACTTCTTTTATTGTAGAGATGACATCTTATAGTGTATCATCTAGTTCTTTTGCTTCTGGGACATTTTGGGAATCTCTTCATCTGTCTTTTGTCATTCATGGTTATTGTCAGCTAACTGTAGATTTTCAATCAAATATTTTTGTGTGTAAAATTACAGATAGCAGGTAAGACTGCTGAACTAGCTGTGACTTGGAGAGAATAAACCAAGAATAATCTACAATCTGCTTGTTATTTATCAAGTGTCCACCCATGTCTAATTGTCTTGTTGTCTTACTTCTGCCTTTCAAATTTCATGGAAATTCCTCAGCTGGACATTTCAAACAAAATACAGCTGAAAAGGGGTCTAAGGAAATTTAGCAATTTTTCAAGACAGGATGTTACAGCTCACTAAAATGCACTGATATTCTTCCCTTTGGAATGTAGCACATTGGCTTATAAGAGAGGCTTATTATTAGTTTATAGGAGAGGTTTATGCTGCACATAATAATTATGGAGTTTTCCATCCTCACTCCCAGTTCTGTCAACATTTACTTCATGTGTTCCCAAACTAGAATATTTAGTAAATTGTAATGTATTATCCTCAGGTTAAATTCATCATCATGATTTGTTCTCATTATCTTAATTTAAGTATAATTTATAAAGATATTCTTTGTTGGGTGTTTATTGGAAAGAAAGGCCTAACTATGTAGTCCAGGCTGACCTTGAACATACAGAGATTTGCCTGCCTTTGCCTCTGAAATTCTGGGCTTAGAGGTGTGAGTCACCATGCTTGGCTCCTTTGTTGCCTTCTTAAAAAATTTCACCAGATTTTTACCATAGTTGAGAGTGGACCCATAAAGGAATAACTGCTTTTTATATGTGCAGAGCTCTCCATGGACATGATCAAAAACTTTCTGTTTGTGATTCAATATTAGTATGTAGGAATATTTGTCTTTTTGAACCTGCCTACATACAGCAGGATTTTAGTGACTCCCTTTCTACTATGTGAAATTCTGTTCTAAGCATTAACTCCTTCACATCTCATCTTATTACTTTATGTTCATACCACTTACATTGATTCTATTAAGAGGGGAGAAATTTCAGTTATACAAGAGGTACGGATTCAGAAGATATAAAGAACACTATTAACCTCTACATATTTATGCATATTTGTGAATGTGTACATGTAGGAATGTGTATGTCTGTAACAATATACAACATTAAGTCCTGTATCACAATAATTAAATTCAAATAATATTGAAGCTTACTGAGTAGAAACAAATAAAATAGTTATTAATTTCAAGACTCTCAACAAACAAAGAAATACAGAATTTCTTTGTTTGTATATATTATATATAAATATATATATGTATGTATACCAAACAACATGTATAGTAATAAAATAATAAAATGACTGTTGTTTCCTTCCTATAATTGAAACCAAGAAGCACAGAGATGTGTAATGTCCTTTATTCTTTTCATTATTATATTGATAGAATGCAGATAAACAAAAATAAAAGATTACTTAAAATATTAGTTACAATTACATGAGAATTATTTAATTACCAGTTTCAAAATAAATTACACACAAGTTTAATATTAATTTGTAATTTTAAGAAGATTTTAGAATAGAATGCCAATAAAAAACTCAATTTTATATTTATTGTTCTCAAGAAATAGAAAATATAAAACATGTTTTTGCAATGCCAAAACAAAATAATAGAATAAAACTAAAGATGAAATATATGCACTCTTTCTACTCCAGAAATGACAAATCTCCACTGAGAGTGACTAGAGGTGGCTTCATTTCATTAAGTAGATGTGCCCTGCTTATGGATTGGAAAACTCTATATTGTAAAAATATCAATGATCCCAATTCAATTTTAATGAAGATATAGAAACATATGTTTTAAATCATTTTTACTGTAAAATAGCTGTGGAGATGCTTATGGCCAGGAATATACCAGGTATCTTGACAAGGAGAGCCAGATCAGATAACATGAACCATGCGTCGTGGAGAGAACAGCTGATCCAAGGATGATTTATCGTGGAGAGGTCAGCTGATCCAAGGATGAGGAGATACATGGGAAATAGAAAAGGGCACATAAACACACTTACAAGATTCATGAAAGATATGAAAGCGAGGCAAGTATTTTATTTTTCTACATTAGTAGATAACCCTATTTCAAAGGATATGCACATGAAAAAGCATTTGTAACCAGTTTTTCACACTACCCATGAACATTCGGCTTTTAGAGAAAAACATTACAATGCACAAATGAACTCATACATAAGCTAAGCAGGTAGCATAGTTTCCTACTTAATTTAAAAATATGATTTGGGTGCATGAGATTTACAAGATACTGTGCCTTAAGAAGTTACTTAGGGAGAAAATATTCAATCCAGAAAGAAATTGCATTAGTTATTTTCTATGGATGTAATAAAACACCATGATAAAAAGGAATTTATAGGAGGAGGTATTTTGAGGACTTAAGATTCTAGGGGTTAACACCCAAGATGGAGTAGTGAAGAGATAGGGGAAGTAACAGGAAGCTGCAAACTCACATAGTGAGTCTCAAGAGGAAGTAGAGGGGAATTAAAAATGGTACATGAGTCTGTTAACTCTCAAAATTCACATCCAGTTAAACATTTACTCCAAAAAGGCCATATCTCCTGATGCTTCCTAATCAGTACCATAAGCTGGGCAATAAACATTGAATTTTTGAACCTATGAGAACATTTATGATTCGAAGCATATTAGATGAATTATACTTATAGATATTTTTAAAATATAGTGTGAATTTTATATAGTATAAATTATATTTATTATAAAGGTTTTACATATGATAAACATTTGTGTTCACTATTTGTTCACACATGCATATGCGTGCCCCTGTACTTTTTTTCATATATATATATGTATATAGTATCAGGTATTAATGTTTTAGGAAAATGGAAAACCAATTGATAATCTCAAATTTAATAATATGCCCATGACAAAGAAAACCTGTTGGGTATAACCAATAAGCCTATGAAAACTGATTAATTTTATTGATTGATAAAGATATGATGATATACCACTATGTGCCCCCCAAAGTAGGAAAAATTAGGGAGCTAAAATTAGCAAATGCTGTAAAAATTGTAGAGTTACTAAAAGCCTCATATACTATTATTGAGATTGTTAGCCTGTACACTGCTTTAGGAGTGTACTAAAAAGGAGTATCAGATATTGTTTAATATATATATTTCAAAGGTCACAACAATCCATTTCCACAAGCTGTTCAAAATACTTTCACACATGTTTACATCATGAGACAGGCACTGTAAAATTTCTAGAACAGCTGGAGAGATCATACAGCAGTGAAGACAGCGTACTGCTCTCTCAGAGGATCAGAGTTTGGTTTCCCACACCTACACTGGACTGTTTGCACTGTTTAGAACTCCAGCTCCTGCAGATCAAATACCCTCTTCTGACATTCACGGGAACCTGCATGTATATACACATTCCCCCATACTAGGGGACACCCCCCCACACATATATTTTAAAATTTAAAAAAGAATAACTCTGAAGTTCATGGGATCACTTGTAGTAATAAATAGTACTTACAGGGAAGTATCCAAATGCTCATCAGCAATGGAGCTTAAAGCAATGAATGAGTTCAAATCTAGGAGGGTGAGTGACTAACAAACATTACACAGTGAAATATTGAGTACTTGTGCACATGGACTGTTAAACAAAAGAAGCCAAGGACACATGCTGAACACATACTGTAGACTGAGTTCACAAAACTCAGTTGTGATCAGCATTAACTCCGTGGTTTGCTTAGAGCTATAGGAGGTCAGATAGCATTAATTTAGTGATGGGCAGACTACACAAGGAGAGGACCCTGGGACTAAAGGTAGTTCTGTTTCATCATGTGTGTGCTCCTTGTGTGGGCAAACTGGACTAAAAGAATCACAAACTCTGTGTTTTGGTCTGTGTTTATAAGACATGTACAATTTATATGCCGCAGACCTAAGAAAAAGTGAACCAGCTTGTGAAGCTCTAATGTGGAATCAATCTTTGGTGTGATAAATCCAGTGCCTGCTGTATCCCGTTACCTGGCTTTTCCTAGATGGAAAACCGTATTATGACAAGGCAGCTGCTGTCAGTAACCGTGAAGCTGATGGAGTGTGTATAGGTTTTACTTTTATGGTGTGAGCCTTCATGATGACATCAAGTCTGCCCAGAGACAAATGTTCTGGTGGCCAAGGAGCAACACACTTAGATCTTTCTTTCTCCTTCTGTCAAAAAAATCATAGTAACAGAGTGCCCTCAGTAGTTCCCTCCATGTATATATTATGCCCAGGAGCTGAATCTGCCATCTGCTGTTCTCTTGTTCTGAGCGAGATCATCCTCATATTTCTTTTGATTGCTGCTCTTACTTTGCCACATAGATGACACTTACAAATGAGAAAAGAATGGCTATGATTCCCCTCGAAAGAGATGAGTAGTACCTGTGTGAAAATGGTTCTTGGACAAGAAATCATGGCTGACGAAATCTCTAGGCAGTAAGCAACCACACTTCACCTCTCACCCTATGCAAAGGAAGAGCCACAGACTTCTTTTGTTCCAACTCAACTGAACAGGGATCTTAGTTGTATGGCAGAACTACTCATTTCATCTTAAAATCCTGTCTCATGTGGGAGAAAACAAACATATAAATCAGAGTTAGTCATGACAACTTAGATTCTAACTCTGTAAATCTGTGTTGTTCTAGAAACATGTGAGTGCTCAGAAACACTTTCTTGTGGAAAATTAGAGACACGGTTATTTTTTGTCACCATTTATTTTTATTTTTAATAAGGCAAATGAGTGTATATCTATGTGTGTAGTTTTTTACCATACATTTTTGTTTTTAATTATGCACATGGGTGTATATCTATGTGTGGGTAGAATCTGCAAAGGGCAAAACAGGTTTGTGATCCCATGGAGTAAGAGATATAGACTGCTGTCAGCTTCCCAACAAGGGTGCTAGAAGCCTAACCCGGATCCTCTGCAAGGAACAATGAGGTCTATATCACAGAGCCATCTTTTCAGCTCCAATACCTGGGGTCATAATCCACTGCTCTCAAAGTTAGCTTGACTTTGCTACTTGTCCAAATTAAGTCTTGCACTTCTTATCGGTGAAAAATAATGATAGCAATTTTAATCCAAAGAACTCTGAGATGCCTATTTTCTTTTAAAAATTCTTCAATGAAAGAGTCCCTCTTTTATTGTTTTGTTTTCTTTCATTTTTAAATTTTTTATTGCTTTATAAATATTACCATTCAAAATTTCCACTTCCTCCCCTCCTCCCATTTTCCTCCTGCTACCCCCCTCTCCCTCCCCCCTCCCCCAGTCCTAAGAGAGGGCAGGGTACCCTGTGGGAAGTCCAAGGCCCTCCCCACTCCATCCAGGCTTAGAAAGGTGTACCTCCAAATAGACTAGAATCCCAAAAGGTCAGTACGCGCAGTAGAGACAAATCCCAGTGCCATTATCATTGGCTTCTCAGTCTGCCCCAATTGTCAGCCACATTCAGAGACTCCAGTTTGATCACATGCTCGTTCAGTCCCAATCCAGCTGGATTTGGTGAGCTCCCGTTAGACCGGGCACACTGTCTCAGTGGGTGGACCAACGAAGTAGGATGGCAAGGGGTTGGTCCACCCACTGAGGAAATGTGTTTGTTTTCAAATGACATATTTGTGAGAAAAAAAAAAATCTTACTAGTAATGTTGAACTAGTCAACCATGCTCCATATGTCTAATAGGTACTTCATGCAAGAAAAATATTATTGTTATATTCTTTTACAGGTTTTCTGCCTTTCACATAATTATTTCTTAATTTTAGAAAAACTTTCGTTCTTATTAGCATGACAAAGGCAGAAAAAGTAGTTGATGCATTTTGGCAGATGTTATTCATTTCATTAACTAATGAGCATCCCCCATCTTGTTTCTCTGTTACAGGGGTCATTCACTAACTAATAAGGTGATCTTCAATAACCACTCCATTTCCTGTTTTACATATTACTAATTCTCCCTGAAGTTAGTAATTTCCAAAATATATTGTTTGATACAGAAATTTCACCAAAAACTCTGTGATTAGCAAATATGATAAACCTTTATTCTATATCTCCTAAGTCTGTACATGGAAGGTTATTGTCAGAGACTTCTTGTTTATTTCCAGCCACTCAGACCTGAAATAATCGCAGAGAAGCTATATCATTTAAAACACTGCTTGGCTAATAGCTTAAGCATATTGTTAGCAAGTTCTTATACACGAAACTAACCCATCTCCGTTAATCTGTGTTATCACCATTAGGTTGTGGCCTACCGGCAATGTTTGAGTGAGCTGTAGTAAAGGCATTTGTCTCCTGTGATGATTCCGTGGCTTCTCCACATTAGATGCCATTTTATTGACAGAGGCTTCTGTCTTGCCTGGTCCCGCAGCAGTTTGTCCTAATGAAACATACAGAGGCCTACATTAATTATAAAGTGATTGGCCTATTAGTTCAGGCTTCTTATGAACTAACTCATATCTTAACCCATAATTCTTATCTGTGTTAGCCATGTGGCTTGTTACCTTTTATTAATGAGGCATTATCATCCTGCTTCCTCTGTGTCTGGGTGATGACTGCGGACTGAGCCTTTCCTCTTCCCAGAATTCTCCTGTTCTGGTTGCACCATCTATACTTCCCGCCTGGTCACCCCACCTATAATTCCTGCCTGGCTACTGGCCAATCAGCATTTTATTAAACTGATACAAGTGACAAATCTTTACAGTGTAAAAGATCATTGTTCCACGGCAGAGGGTATCCATGAATATTCTAAAGACTCTTAAAAGTGCAGGAAAGCAAAGCAGATCAGCCACTACCTTGACCTCATCTGAAATGATGATCCTGCCAGCAGGAAACCTCAGAATAAGACAGAGTGAACGCTAGCTCCTCCCCTTTGATAACCCTTTCTAGTTCGGAAATTAAGCTTCAACCAGCACCACTTGATTTCTACGGCAAGCTAGTGTGGCCACTGGGATTAATGGTGTGTGTCTTTTATGGCCACTGGGATTAAAGGTGTGTATAATTGCTGACCGGTCTATAAAGCGGTCTGGTCTGGCTGTTTCACTTTTTTGATCCTCAGGCAAGCTTTAGTATTAAAATACAAATAAAATGCCACTACATTTCCCCCTTTTGTCTAGTATAAAAAGAAAGCTATAATTAATATTTGAAAACCTATATACATTGAGTAAAATAATTATATACAATATATACAGGTGATAAATATATCAACAATGTCTAGTCCATTTGCATGAGACAAATTCAGAGAAAATACTCTATATCTATCCTTTCTTGGTGAGTCCAAAGTTTTGTACTTAATTTATTTTCTATCATGACTTTACTTCTGCATCAGGTAAACAAAGAAAACTATAACTCTCTACTCTTCAACTCCTTTAGAGACCGAAGAAGGAAATAACATTAACTGAGTAAGCAGGAAGTACAAACAAGCGACTTCCAAAAACTGATTGATGTCAGAAACAGCTGGCTGCCTGGACAGTCACCTAAAAATTTCCTGCAACATTGGGTATCCATCTTTGTCCTACTGACCTAGAATAACCAACAAACTTTTCTATGAAGCAGAATATTCTGAAAAATTTTCTCTCCTTGTCATGACAATGTTCAGCAGTCACTTTCTTTTGTGTCTGGCTTATCTAATTAGGACAGCATTCTATTAGCAGTTGAGGCAAGGACATTTTCTTGCCCAATGGCATACTTTTGCCACAAGGAAAGTTAACTCCATGTGAAGTTTCTTTGATGCCCATTATCTTCTCTGAAGTAGATTGGTGCTGCCAAGAGCAGACATGTCTCATTGTCATAAAAAAGAGGAAGAAGAATCTAGGTTATTAAACCATTTTAAATGCCATATTTTGAAGATCTCTGAAATGTTTGAAGGTGACATGTTTATCTAAAGTATATCTTTGTTTGACCTTGAAAACATACCTAATGTGATTACATGTTCGATTGCACTAGGTGATTAACCATTAACCTATAGTTCCTCATTATTCTAAACAGTTGGTAGTAATAATTTTCAAGTACTAGGGTAGTAATAATTTTCAAGTACTAGAACTTGCATTACATTGTTAAATGAGTAATATAGGCATAATGCCTTGAACAAGATTAGAAATGTATGTATGTATATTTTAACAAAATTAATCTCAAATTTGCATCAATATACAAAGTTTGTATCTAATATAGACAAAATTATGATCCAATGTAAAACAATTAAAATTATTAGTTGTTTTTAAAAGTAGATTCAGTAATCTAACATTTTATCTTAACATCTATATCCTCCCTTTTTTTCTTTTCAGAGTAGATTCAATAAATTACCCTTTTATCCTATCATATCTGTATCTCCCCTTTTGTTTTCAAAACAACAACCTTGAAGCTCATTTGCTTTGTTTAACTCTAACTTTTACCAAAATAACTTGCAACCAATGCACTGAACAAAGAAAAATATCCATAATCCATTTTTCTTTTGAGAATGTGAGCATAGTTTTCCAAGATACTTCCTGCTGATTGGGGGCCCAAAGAAAATTTAGGATTATGGTCAAGTTTTGACTGGAGTATTCTGTGAGGCTGAATCATTTCAGCAAGCAGTCTTCAAGCTACTCTGGATGTAGAACTCAGAGGAAAATGCAAAAAAGGTGCTCTGAAATGTTGGATTATCTGGGCCATCCACTCCTATTAGAGATTTTTCTGGGGGTCTTCCTTGATCAAACCTTATTTTTCTTAACCCAGAATAAATACACAGCCTCTCACTTTCTGTGAAAACAAAATTAAAATGTCCTCCCCAAAGTAACACATATTTTGTGTTAAATTTTGAAGTGAAGGCATTTTTAAAATATATAGGTGGAATTAATGAAGCAGCATTTATAACCAAATGTCTTAGAAGCTGTTGTTATTATTTCCTCTGCTGTCAAACAATTCAAAGAGAACACAATAGCATACAGCATCCAGATTCTCTGTGTGTTTTCCATCTTTGTGTGGCTTTTATTTTTACTCTATTTCTTTTATTTTTATTTATTTTTAATATTTGGGTTTTTGAGACATGGTTTCTCTGTATAGCTCTGGAACTCCCTTTTTAGACCAGGCTGGACTCATCTCACATAAATCTCCTGCTTCTACCTCCCAAATGTTGGGATTAAAGGCATGTGCCACCATACCTGACTACATTTTTTTCTTTTTTAAAAGACTTTATCCTTTTTATTTTCTCTCCCAAGCCTATGTATATAAATATGGCATTTAAAATGTTTTAAGAACTTAGGACTTTTCCAAACATGAGACACATCTTCTCCTGGCAACACCAATTACTTCAAGAGGAAGATGTGCATTGAAGTGTCTCCTTATGGAGTTTGTTAGCTATTTGGGCAAGAAACTGCTCTTGCCTGGAATGCTTGATGAAACTCCAGGACACACAGAAAAATGACTGTTGAAGCTGCCTAAAGAAGGTGAGACCATCTTTCAGGGTTCCTGTTTCATGAATGAGTATGCTAGATATTATTTTAGGACACAGAAAAAAGTGACAGAAAAACTGTCAATATAGGCAGAACTGTATTTCAAATTTCCTGCATCATGGAAAAGCCTGGTAGTTACTATGGGCCTATAGGCTGAAAGATGGATGTCACAATGGTACAGAAGAACTCTGAGTGGCTGTCCAGGCAGCGAGGAGTCTCTATCAATTCTAGAGTTTTGGAAGTTGTAGGTGTGTTGATTGATATCTGGGACTTTGATTCAATATCATCAATCCTCTTGTCTGTTTTTATGCCAATACCAGGCTGTTTTCATACTGTAGCTCTATAATTGAGTTTGAACTCAAGACACTTAACATAAAAAACAAATAATCCAATAAAAATGGGGTACTGACCTAAACAGAGAACTCTTGACAGAAAAATCTCAAACGACTGAAAAACACCTAAGAAGATGCTCAGCATTTTTTGCCATCAGAGAAATGCAAATCAAAACAACTCTGAGATTCCATCTTACACTTGTAAGAATGGCCAAGATAAAAAAAAAAACAAACTTATGATGGCTTATACTGGAGAGGATGCAGTGTAAGGGGAACACACCTCTATTGTTGGTGGGACTGCAAACTTGTACAGCTGTTTTAAAAATCAATGTGGTAATCTCTCAGGAAATTGAGGTATATAGAAAATAATATACCTCAAAACCCAGAAATACCACTTTTGGATATATACCCAGAGTAAGCTCATTCATAACACTAGGATATGTGCTCAACTATGTTTATAGCAGCATTATTTGTAATAGCCAGAACCTGGAAGCAACCTAGATGCTCCTCAACTGAAGAATGGATAAAGAAAATGTGGTACATTTACACAATGGAGTACTACTCAGCGGAAAAAAAATGATACATCTTGAAATTTGCAGGCAAATGAATGTATCTAGAAAAAAAAACATATTGAGTGTGGTAAGCCAGACCCAGAAAGCAAATATAAATGTACTCACTCATAAGTGGTTTTTAGACATAAAGTAATGAAAAACCAGTGTATAATCCATAACCCCAGAGAACCTAGACAACAAAAAGGACCCTAAGAGAGACATAAATAGACCTAAACAGGAAGGAAAAAAGAACAGTTTTCCTGAGAAAATTGGGAGTGTGAGGGTCACAGGAAAGGGTAGAAGGGAAGAGGGGTAAAGGGAGGGGAGTGGAGAGAGATGGACAGTGCAATAAAAACAATAAAAAATAAAAGAGCTTCAAGGTTTATCCCACTAAGATGAGTTAGGAAGTCTCTCTTAAAGAAGCTATGCCTCTGCTTGCTTCTAATAAATAGAACATATTGTTTGGAGTTAAGACAGTGACCAAGAACCTGAGCTTGACTTTGTTCTTGTCTGTCTAGAATCCTTTTACTTCTTTTAAAGCTGTCTCAGGCTTTATGTGGGAAGTCTTGGTCCCCAATGGGGGCTGAATGTAACAAGATTATGTAGGTTTAGACCTCAGGCAAATGGCTTTTTCATAAATATGTACCCCAAAGTTTAAGTACATAACTAAGCATGATTAGTAAAAACTCAGAGACAGATATTGGGGCTCAACCTAAAGACCAGAAAAGCAAAGCAGCCAGTCACTAACTCTTTCCTTGATCTTAGGCTTACCTGTGTCATACTAGATGTTATTCTACTAAAGTCTGTGAAGATCAAGAGCTGACCTTGAACTTAATTTATCCTATCTTAGTACTTAAAATGGAGTTTTAATCTCAAAGCCTGCACTCATTCACAAGTGTTATTGTCATTATTATTCAATTTTGATAGTCTTTTTATATTCAGTAAACAGTCACAGAATTCACTGTGTATCCCAGTCCCAATAGCCTTAATACTGTGACAATCCTCCTGCCTTAGCCTTCCCAGTACTGGGATTACAAAATTGAACTACCATATTCGAGTTCAGTGAGTCACCTTGCCTAGGTTCAATTACCAATATCTATATTATATATGTCTATAGTAGCATCTCTCTATACACTCTGCAGAATAAATGCAAGATAAATTATAAATGAACATATGACAAAATGTTAATTTTATTTCTTTTGGACAAAATGCTTAATATTTTCATACTGAATATGTAAAATTAAATTCATAGATGTTCTCCACAAAATTTATCTATACATGTAATTGATTCATTTGATTATTCAGTCTGACAAGCCTCACAAACAGGAAGACTTATTTTAATTCATTTTGGACTCCAGAATCTTCAATACTAAGGACAAAGGAATATGTCTTTTCTAAAAGAGACAGGGAGAGAGAGAGAGAGGTTGGAGGGGGAGAGAGAGAGAGACAGAGAGAGAGAGAGAGAGAGAGAGAGAAGAAGAGAGACACATATATTTATCCATTTTGTAATTTATTGAGTTATCAAACCCTCAAGAGAACAAGTGATGCCCCCTCACTGGTTAAGGTAGTCTTTCTTACCTATTCTACCAAGTCAGAAATAATTCTCAGAAATAAGGTTTAAACAGATGCCCAGCCCAATCAAGTTGGCATGTAAGATTAACCATCACACCATTGTTTAAACATTTATAAAATGCCTTATAAGTTGGCAAATGGCCAACCTAAAGACTTAGGTAGAGAGCACCTGTCCCCCTGCACACTCAGAAGTACTAATACACTGATCTCAGTGTTTTGATTGTCATACATATATTTTTTGTTTACTACTTTTTTACATACAAAGAACATTTCAGACTTTTAAATGTTGTACACATTCTATTATGCACCTTTGAATATTATGATATGACTTCCTTTTTGCAGTCACCATGATGTTAGGAAATGAACTCTCATGTGCTTGTTCTACATGCTGTCCTGGGCTGCTTGCAGTCTCTTAGAATTTCAGTTCCTACCTCTTCTTATTCCTTCATCAGGTAGAAATACTGGTTGTTGTTATCCCCTCTGATGAGACACCCCATGCTGTTTCTTTATTAGGAAGCAGAAGGATTTTCTCTTATACTTTCTTATAAGTTGTCATGTAGTGAGTGGTGGATGAAAATATTAAGCATGGATGTATTAAGCTTGTAGGCTTGCATGCCTACTGTTTAGATGACTTTGGAAAGTGATGCTCTTTTCGTAGCTCCATATTGGGTTTGGCAAACTCTTACTTTTTTTTTTGCATCATAGTAGGACATCTCTTCTACCAAGTCCTTCTTAATTCATTCCTTGTCAGGTATTGACTCCAAGAGTAATCCCAAACAAACTTCCTGTGTGGAATGAATGAGTCAAAGTCTGTTTCTTAGGAAACCTTTGTATCACTTTTCTACATAAGCTGTTTCACTGCTAAATTAAGTTCCACTGCAAAAACCAGAACTAGGTATTAATCTACTTTCAAAGGAAATTGAGATTGCCTCACATTATTTAAAAATATTGAATGTTTGTATAGCTATCTATTGGTACACATACGGAAACCTTCTTCTTGGGTGGCTCTAAAATTGCTATAGCTGATTTGTAGTACATATTACACCAATTGTGCTGGTTATTTTTTACAACTTGATATACACTAGAGTCACTTGGAAAGAAGAATCTCATTTAAACTTGATTTTATCAGATCTGCATGGTGGCAGATCTGTGGATACATTTTCTTGATTACTAACTGATGAAAGAGAGTCAAGCCCACTGTGGGTGGTGCACACTGTACAAGGGATGCTGGGTTACATAAGAAAGGCAATTGAACCTAAGCCTGGAAGCAAGCCAGTAAGCGGCATTCCTCCATGATCTATGTTTCATAGGTTTCTTCCCTTGAAGATGGATATATACAGATAAAACTAAATAAACCTCTTCACAATGTTGTTGGTTGTGTTGTCTTTCACAGCAACAGAAAATAGCTTAGAGCATCAACTTTAAAGCGGAACACGAGGTAACTTTCCATTATTGTTTAATTTGCATTTCCATGAATGCTCATTTTAGAAACTGCAACTCTCTACCACTAGCTCTCAGTACATGGTTCATTGGCTCCTACCAAAGGATTTTCTTTCTTGTCAAACTTTTCTCACTACTGTGCCTTCAGAATCTCATAGTGTCTATGAAAGAACCAGATACCTGTCCTTCCTTGATGCAGTGGCGTTCCTATTCCTTCCTTACATACAGTCCTTAAGGTGGGTCACTACAGTCCTCAGTGGCCTGTCTCCTAACTTTGAACTCTTCAGAGCTCTCTCATTCTTCTTTTGTTTCCCCAGCATAATTGAATTTTGCCTTTCAGATCAAATGAAGTCTCTCATGATCTGAATGCTATCAGTGTTTACCGGTCTTTGGGATCCAATTCATAAGTTTGTCTCTGCCTGTGTTCTGACTCCCTTAATATCCTGTTGCATTGTAGCGTGGATTCTAGTGAGCAGACAATAACATCACTGTGATGATTCTCTGTTCTGTATAACAATAGGTTTTGGCTTAGTGACACTTATCAATGTGTTAATATCCTTTAATGTTTGTTAATGTTCAGGATATAGTTTATTAGAACAATTTGAACTGTGGTGTAGTCATGCTGTACTGCTGAATGAAGCCTGTGTTAACTGACCATTTAAGGATTTCCTGCTTCACCTTGCCTTTTCTGAGTCAGAACTGCCTAATACTCCTATCTTTACTAACAGTTGATTTTGTCTTCAGAGTTTTGTATCAATCAATATTTCCCACAGAATAAAAAAGGCTTTCATTGAGCATTTGAAACACAACATTTCTTATTCCCGTTAGTCTGTGTTTATTTTGGCCTTTTTGAAAGAAGCATTTGAGTTTTCTGAAGTTTAAATCAAGTACATGCTACTTAAACACGCTACTTTTACATAAAGAACATTGTCGATATCCAAGGAGTACTTACTCGTCCTGCGTTTGTCATCCAAGGGGACAGATGGCATAGGTTAAATCACTAATCTCTTCACTATCCAATCCATTTCCAGTTTATTGTCTGACAGTGACTCTGCTGAGCTCTCTCTTTAGATAAAGTGTTGCAGTGACATTAGGTGTGCTTACCTATAGATTATGGAGGAGGTCAAGACTTTTATTTCAGTTATTTCGGCCCCCTTTCCGCCTGGCATCTATCTGCACCAGAGGCTTTGTGACTCTTTTTTCACATCTTTGTGTCATAACAGAGAAATGCTTAGAATCCAATAAAACTTTTAGTGCTCTATGGATCAAAAAGAAAGAAAAATCCTGTTCATGATTGTCATGAACTTATGTTTTAAGTTTATGGAAACACTTATACAACATCATGGTATATATCATGATATATATATATATATAATTACTATACCTATATATGTATATAATTACTATGTATAATTGCATAAATCAATTATGGAAAAAGAAAAATATTAAAATCTTTTCAAAATATGTGGTTAGGACACAGAGTGAAGAGTTTTTCAATTTTCCTGACAGAAAAAAGCCTTATTGGGTACCAACGCAAAATAACTTATTGCTTGAGATTTTAATAGTGGTTGATGTGGAAAACTGAGTCAAAAATTCTAGAAATTGATAATTAAGAGACCTTGCCCAAGTTCTACCATGTATAAAATATATGAACTTGGAGACATTACCCTTGTTCTTAAATTGTTGGGTTTTCTTTGTATATAAAAACACAGCATTTACTGAAAGTGCAGGCTTAGGATTCCAGATAACATGAAAATACTGTAGTCATTCTCAGCACATAGAAAATGTACAGGTAAGTGAAAAAAATTGAACTAATCATGTGGAAGTAATGATTATCATCATACCTATGCATGATAAAACTCTATTCTTGTAAATTAAGTTTGGGCCAGAAGTCCCCATTTTTAATGTTCAGTCAAGAAAGATGGAGTTCCTTGAAAAACCATTTTTCATCTTCAGGAAAAATATTCAGCTGACAAAGGAAAGATGGATTCCATGTAAATGAGAAGCAAGAAGCGTGCAGACTCAAGGAACGTCAAAGGAAGCACTGACGTGCAGCTGTCAATAAAACCTGCCCTTGACTTGAGAATGTCACATACACTGTCCAGCTTCCCTTTTTCTAGTGGATTCTACTCTTCTGAAGTCACAAGCAGCCCAAAGATATTAAGAATTCCCATTTTTAATGAAAAAGACTCCAAAGGTGAGAAATAAAACGTTTAACTTTAAAATATTGCCCCTACTTGTGCATGTATGCACACAAGTCTGTCTCTCTCTGTCTCTCTGTCTCTCTCTGTCTCTCTGTGTCTCTGTCTCTCTCTGTCTCTCTCTTGTCTCTCTGTGTCTCTGTCTCTCTCCCTGTCTCTCTCTGTCTCTCTGTCTCTGTCTGTCTCT
>LOEQ01005024.1:58599-87868 GCA_001685075.1 Bramus lutescens | reverse complement strand
TCTCTCTCTCTCTCTCTCTCTCTCTCTCTCTCTGTCTCTCTCTGTGTATGTGTGTATGTGTGTGTATGAGAGAGAGAGAGAGAAAGATCACATTCAGATCTATTAGATCTAATGCTCTGGTTTGTATTTGATGTTAAACTCTGTAGAAACAAAACAGCACAAAACATAACTTAGATGTGTAAATAAAGTCATATGGGATGACAGAGTGAGGAATGATGAACAAGGTAAAAGAGCATGTGCATGAAGATACTCATTACCTTATATAAACCTGAAATGTTATCTAACTTGACAAAAACCTCAGTAGATAAGAACACTTGCTACTGAAGCATGAGGGCCTGGCTTGAATCACTAGCATGACCATACAAAACTGGGCATGGCTGTGTACCTGCAACCCCAGCAATGGGGAGAGATGAGATGTGGAGATTGGCAGATCCCAGGAGATCTCTACCAGGCAGCCTATTCCAAAGCAGTGAGCTTCAGGTTCAGGGAGAGGCTCTGTCTCAAGACAGTGAAGTAGAGGGCAATAGAGAAAAACACCAGACAGCCTTCTCTGGCATCTACCTCAATCAGACCTTAAGAAATAGTGATAAATTTACATCTAGCCTTTGAATTTCTCTCCTGACTCATAATATATTTAATGCAGTTTGAAAATCCCCTCTTCAGATTACTACAAAATTCTTATATGCTTGAGATTACCCCATGACAAGAGATTTGCACAGAGGGTCACTGGTAATTTCAGTCATAACCAGAAAACATAAAGGTAAAAATTGACTCAATGCAATATTGATTCCCAAGGATGTACATATAATTGATCATCCTGTACTTTCAACATTGCAGTAATAAATTTTAAATAAGGGAAATTTGTGAAAGAGATGTGTCCCAAACTGCTTTAAACACATTGCTTACTATTTGTAATAGAGTAAGATTACATGTATAAGATTACATATATAAGATTACATTATAAGATTACATGTATGATTATATATAAGGATCGTAGGAAATCCTTGGGTGTTGATCATTTGGTTCTTCCATCTTTTGAGACAGGGTCTTTTATTTGCTTTAAATTCATGAAGTAGTCTTCATAGACTGACTAGTGAGCCCTGGGGGTCAACTATCTATCCTTTTAGTGTTATATTTATAAGCTACTCACTATTTTTTTTGCTTTACATGATGGATCCCAGTAATTAAAATTGGGTCTTCATGTTTTTGGGGGCAGGTATATCACTGATTGAGTCATATTTCTAGTTCCACAAACATATTTTAACTAAATAAATTGTATCTAAGACTGAAGGGTTTACATTTTTCATGTTAATTAGCCTAAATCTTTCCTTTGTGTGATTCGGTTTTCCAGATCCACAAACTTGAATTTTTCTTCCTTCATGTTCTCTTCTACCTATCTTAAAAGGCAATGGGGACGCATCTCTTAAGTAGATGTCTGTGTTCTCTTGCTAGTCTCCTATCTTGTCATTATCAGAGTTCTTACAACACTTTCAAGGTAAAGTCTTTTGGTATTTGAGGAAGCAGAACATGAAGAAGGATTCTTTTACTATAATTTTGCTGCTAAATCCTAAGTGAGTTAATGCTTGTTTCAATATTTAATGACATGGTGTTGCTTGTCAATGAAGATTTTTCTTCTATGATAGAAGAGATTTTTCTACTTAATTGTGTTTAAATGTTCCCTGCAGTTAGTGCAGAATAGAGTTCTGCTGACAAATGAAGCCACTAATAAGAATAAAGTTTTCACCCAGAGTTAAAATTGAACATTTAACCTAACAGCAGCCACAGTTGGGGTCTTCGGTGGATTTGTGGGTAGAAATAAATAATTCTGTAGAAAACAATCTTTTAAAATAATTTGATTTTGCTCTGACTAATTCAATGTGAATTTAAACTTTGTTCAAAAGCCATGAGACAAATAGCTAAAATTCCTAGAGAAATGTTCTGGAAAAATAGCCGCATGGGATATGCAGAGGAAAAACATGAAGAAAATTGAAATTATGACCTTAGCCACTTGTCAGAAATAGTGACTATTTGCAATAGAGAAAAATGAAGAGTTGAAATCCCTGGGCTTGCAATGTTTGCACAGCTTGTCTCTCATTAGCACACAGCAGCTTCCGTAACAATTCCATTACCACATGAAGATGCACAGCTCTCGGGGCCTTTTGCTGCCATCTTACACCCCTGACTGAAGAGTGCACCAAGTGTCATAGTATAGTTTCAGCTAGAAGAGCTAAATCCTACAGCCATAATAAAATTATACGGATATGAGATTCATTCTCTTAGTCTTGTGTGGCTTACATTGTAATTGCTTATTGCTTCCCTCCTTTGATTACACAAACCACACTAAAACCTACTAAAATTTATACACTCCAGCAGTGTGCTCTTTTACAGTTTGTGACTTAGCATCAACCCTAAAATTGTCTTTCGACCTTCACAAACAAGCAAATCTCCACTCCACTAAACTCTTTTTTTTTTTTTTGGTTTTTCAAGACAGGGTTTCTCTTTAACTTTGGAGCCTGTCCTGGAACTAGCTCTTGCAAACCAGGTTGGCCTCGAAGTCACAGAGATCCGCCTGCCTCTGCCTCCTGAGTGCTGGGATTAAAGGTGTGCATCACCATCGCCCGGCTCCACTAAACTCTCTTACAGAATATTAAAAAGACAAACATGTTAATCCATCTTAGCGGTGAATTTTTACACCTCAAATGTTGCTGCAGAGTCAGGAAAGGGTGGGTGGTTTCCTTTCTTCTACAACCAGGTTTTAACACTGAGTTCAATGCTAATGATGAAGCTATGTAACCTGCAGTACACAGACTAGTGAAACCCTAAATGCAGCTTTGCAAGTCAGAAGAATAAAAGAAAGGAAAAGAGTCTCTTAAGAATATTCTTTTCTAGAAAAGGTTGTAAAACAGAAATATTCTATTCCTAGCAACTCAGGAATAAGGAATGTAATTTTAAATATGTTGTTAAATTTATTTTGAATGTAGTTATTTGATTTGACAAAAGGTAGATAGTGTATTTCTTTCAATTTTGCATCAATGTAATTTATACATCTTAATTTTGAAGAGCACAGAAATTTGATCCTTCTAATTACTTTTTCAAAGTTATGAAATGGCCTCATCCAATTAATTGCTCTTCAGTTTTTCTCAAGGGCTGGAGATAGCGATGTGAATTCCCTCCCTGAATTTACTATTAGTCACCTTTCCTAAATTTGAGCAAGCCAAAAATTTCCTCTAGTAAAATGTCCTTTTATATTTATAATCCTTTCCAGCACAGGATGGTTCTACTCTTAGAATGTTCTTATTTAAAATGGATCTACAGAAACTCCTCCTACCTCAATACATAGCACCAGTACACATGCACAACACACACACACAGACACACACACACACACTGTAGCACTGCTTCCTGATACTTATAATAGGAATAAATATGGATATACTCAATATTGAGGAGTCTGTGATAAACTTTCACAACTGTAAAGTGTCATATTCTTGTAGGGATCTACCATTATTTATGTCATTCATTGTGACAGAAATGAACTAGCCCCAGTTTAATGCTAATCAGTCTTTCTGGCTGCAACTGATAAAAATTTTTAGCTTATTTTCCAAAATAAGCTATTATTTCCCCCAAACTGTTTATTGTTGTAGCAGGCCACTTGGTTATTCCCACCTGCTCAGCCCCAAAATAACCACACAGAAACTGTATTAATTAAATTACTGCTTGGTCTATTAGCGCTAGCTTTTGTTTGTTTGTTTTACATCTTTATTTAACTTATTTTTATTATTTTATATTTTACCACGAGACTTGTGGCCTACCAGCAAGGTTCCAGGTGGCAGCTTGTTCCTGTTTCTGGTGGTGGATCTATGGCTTCTCCCTGACTCTGCCTCCCTTATCCCAGCATTCAGTTTAGTTTTCCCCACCTAGCTCTTTTCGGCCCTGCTATATACAGGCACAAGACAGCTTCTTTATTCATTAAATAATAAAAGCAACACATATACCATAGGACTTCCCCCACCAGTTTATAATATTTTATTGGTCTTTATGAATGTCTCTATCTCTTAGTGCTGCTTTTAATATGTTTCTCTAACTTTGACATGTTTTCTAAGCTTGATGTTAATATTTCAAGATTTGAGACATACAGTGTCTGTAAGGTATACTTTTTTCAAAACTGTAGCCTTTCCCCAAGTTTAAAGCAAATTATTCACTATAATGTTAATAGTTAGAAACCTGGAATACCAAATTGAAATAACAGTACAGTGTCTTTTCTGAGCAGAATCACCTTTAAGACATTTTTTGTTATCATCAGTCTGTCCAGATAGAGCAAGCTTATTATCAGGTACCTCAGAATGCATTCAGGACAGCAGTGTTTCTGTAGGCACTCACAAGCATCTGACTCTTGTATCCTTAGAATCAAGGCCATTGCCATCATACTACCTGACTATGTAACTGCAGGACTTTCCAAGCCTACTCTCTGCGTGTGAGCAACACAGAAAAAAAAACCCTATTGCAATTAATATCACAGTACCTTAGAAGCAAAATGAATGGGAATTGCTTGATAATTACTGAATCTTTAAAAGGAAATAGATTTGTAGTCATTCCCAACCAAATGTGAACCAGTGCCCAGGTCATTATCTCTGAAGGAGCATTTTCGCCTTCTATAACTGTTACAGCTTTGAATTAAAAAAAATGGTTTGTAACTGATTTGTCCCTAGCAACTTTTTGAAAAGTAGTTATCTGACATTTTTAATTGATTTTTCTTACTTGAGAAAATGAAATGTCAGATACTATTAATTGCATTTTTACAGTAAGTGACTGTATCAGGAGTAACAGCTAAATATAATTGTTTCCCGCCTGATGCACAATGAACATATTCATTTAAATGTATTCAATTTAGATGAATGCAGATATGTCTATATGCTTTATAGTTCTACATATCTGTGGAGTTTAATTATAGGGCAGTAGTTACTACCTCTATAAATGCTACAGTGCTGCCATCAGTCTAAAGCAAGAAAACCCATTCCCTTATCATGTTCTGTATAAACACATAAGACAAACATTGCAAAATCATAGTTTCAAATATAGAAATTTTCTCTTGAATTTCAAGTGGACTTAATGTTTGTAAACATGGTCTGTAAATAGTTCCTGTTTGTTTAAAATTGCCAACAGTTATTCTCTGTCATGTGGGAAGTGACATAATGATCTCCCCATATAGGGAAACTCATATTCTTTCCTTCTGCTTTCCTACAGCTGTCCTGGATCAGATCATTTGTACATACCAGTTGTTTTCCTTAAATTTAATGAAGAAAGAATTATTAATATGCAATTTATTTAGATATTAATTTATTTAAAACGTATTTTAATTACAAAAGTATATTTTCAGAGTACTTCTCAGAATTCCTATAAATCTCTCCAACTTTTTCCTATTGTGCACAGTTTTGTGGGTTGTGTCATTAGTTGAAAAATCCATGTTGATGTGTTACTGCATGGGTTGAAATGAGAAATGCACCAAAATAAACACATATATTTAAAGGTTTGTTTCCTGAGCACTGCTTGTGGAAATTTTGGAATCTTTAGGAGATGGAGCCTTGCTTAAGAAAGTACATCTCTAGGGGAGGTCTTGGAGTATTTGTAGCCTTTCCGCCTCTCCCTCTTGAACCATAAGCCAAAATAAACTCTTTCCTCCATGACTCACTTTTGGACATGAAGTCTCCTATCACAGCAGCATAAAGTAACTAATAAATTATTAGTGGGAAACACAATCTTTTATATTTCCTTTTATACTTTATGTTGTAAAATTACACGGTTTTGGTCCCATCCTACATAATTCAAATTGTTCAAAAATCTTCCCTTTGCCCTAGTCTGTAACAAAATATATAGACAGAAATAAATACATTCATTCATTATTCTTTACACTTTTCATGTAAGCATTATTGTCTTCCCTGCCCAGTGACATTGTGTCATTCCACAGATGTAAGCTTGGATCTTCTCTTTTAGAAATGAACAGGACATGAACGTTGGTTAGTCAGTATTAAATCACTAAAAGTAATTTTTAATATGTGTTATTAATATTTTGTCAGTTGTTTATTCTGTGTAAAAATCTATAACCTTAAAAACTTTTGCAGTGTTATATTTGTATAAGACCAGTAAGAAAAATAGAAAGATAAATACAGAAGGAGTGTAAAATAACAGCAAGTTTGTCTAAAAGAGTCATAAAGAATTACATGATTAACTAGCTAAAAAATAAACATGAAAGATGTAAATTTGTGTATATATCAACATATGAAGTTTTTATAAAAATTTCCTATATGGGTTGATACATATGCATACACATACATACACACACATATAAATAACACACATATATGTGTAAATACACACACATATATACAAAAACAAACATACACACACATATATATTTATATATATATATAAGTATATACAGAAATATACATACATACCTAAAGATAGAGTGGCCATGAACATGAATAAGGGCAAGAATTGGTACGGAAAGGAGTTAGAGTGGAAATTGGAGAGCAGAAAATGACACAACTATATCATAATTTCTAAAAATAGAAATTATAATAAAAAAGAATCATGGAAATTATATTGTCTTACAATTAGACAGACAATCATAATATAATAATGAATCAATAACTGCTGTTATGATTATCTTAGGATATACCTGGCATTTCCTCATTTACTTAAAAATATTTTTCTAGATATTAATTAATTTTAGAAAAGATAAAGATGGTAGTCTTGATTTCTCATAAATCTTAGCTGAGTGAATGTATCTCTCAAAAATCATGCCTTTTTACTTGTAGCCATTTAGGAAGCTTTTCCAAAATTAGCAGTTATTTATATAAGCAAGCTTGAGATATTTAATTATTGCTTCATAAACAGAAATGCAATAAGCAGGCTGGCATTTGACCAGTGATGCAGAAATTTGTCCTTCTTTCCAAATTAGAATTGAACTGATTTGCTGCCAATGTAGGTTTCCCAGAGACAATTTCACATGTTAACGTGATTGCATTCATTGTTTAGTGTGAACATCTGAAAAGAATCATTAATAAGAAGAGAAAAATCTCGCTTCATAATCTAGAAATTGGCTGACATCCATCTTCCATGAACAAAAACAGAGAGTTCCTATTTTGATCATATCTGATTTCAAATATGAAAATATTTGAACATTACTCACAATTATGTGCAAAGGTGAGAGAGGCATTGGAAGCCTGTATGTAATCCAGATCTCTATGTGTTAGTCTTTGGTTCTTGTAACATTCTATTTCTGTGGAAATTTTAAATAGATTCCTTAATCCTTAGGATCTTCATTTTAAAACTATTGCATCCATCCAAAGAGAATAGGATCCCCAAAAGCCAGTACATGCAGTAGAAACAAATTCCAGTGCCACTTCCAGTGGCCCCTCATTATGCCCCAGCCATACAACTGTCAACTACATTCAGAGGGACCAGTTTGGTCTTATGCTTATTCCTTCCCAGTCCAGCTGGAATTGGCGAGCTCCCATTAGCTCAGGTAAACTGTTTCAGTGGGTGAACCCATCATGGTCTTGACCTCATTGCTGCTATTCTCATTCCTTCGACTCTTCAACTTTGAATGGATACCTTGCTCAGCCTAGATGGAATTTGGGAGGTCCTTGGACCTTCCACAAAACAAAGTTACTTACCTTCTTTTAGGAATAGAGGGGGTGGGGTGGAAGGGTATGCTGAGGGACTGGGATGAGGGGAGTGGGAGTGGGAATTATGATTGGTATTTTTTAAAAAAACTAATAATAAATAAATAAATAAACAAATAAATAGAAGATATAAAGTAAAACAATGGATAATCAGACTAAAGTCCACAGCTCCAGAAAATTGGGAGCATGGGGGCAGGAGGGAGGATGGGACAGAGGAAGGAAGGGGAGTGGGAAAAAATTTAAAGTTCAATAATAACAATTAGAAGAAGAAAAACAAAACAAAGACACTGTAAAATTTCCATATGTTTGCAGTCACACTCACTCAGATCCTCTATCAGTATTTCAGAATAGTACATTTCCATTTAAATTTATACTGATAGGGTAGCGTATGGTATCTACAAACACAATGGGAAATGCATCTTATACCCTTATTGTCTATTTATTTATTGAAATTTTTTAAAGTAAGAAACACTGTGTTAGACCATATAAATGCAAAGAACAGTACTTTTATGAAAGAAGTTCATTGAAACTTAAAGGAAATCACTATTAGTAATGTTAATATAATTAAGGTAGCAAAATGTGTCTTTATTATGTATGTAACTGCTAAATAATACAAAGTAAGACAGAGAGACACTAACGAAACAAACAAACAAACAAAAATAAGCAAAAATTCCCAACCTGTTGGGACAGAGAAATGGTGATCAACACCCAAGCTGAAGGAATCAATGAGCCACAAAGCACACTTTCTAGAAAGAGAAAATAGATTTTCCTCTGTCTCAACATAAGCATGTTTTGACACACAGTCACATACATACATACATATGCCACAAACCAAAAATAAATAAATGTTTATTAAAACTGATTGGGCTGCGAGACCTTAAATCAACAATAGTAAAATAATCAAAACCCCACAGAAATCTGAAAGCTCTAATTGTATGCAGAAACAATATTTTCTATCTTTTTGAAAAAATGCTGAGAGGAAGATAAAAATTTGCCCATTCAATTTCTGCTAAATTTTTTGCCCTGCAAACTTAAAAGGGTACAATTTTAATGTTTTTAATAAAGCATATATACAATGGCACAGCCATGTTACAGCCATGCACATAAACACACACATGCACATATGCCTATACCTATATATACATATACACTTATGCATAAACATGCACACATACATACATACATGAGCACATACATACATATATTCACAAATACAGGCCCCCACACAGATAGGCACATGCACAAACATACACACACATGAAAATATACACATACACATTCACACAAATATATACAAATATAAACATGCATATGCATATTTACTCATGAACACACATATATACCACACAATAAACACATGCACACATATACATATACACAAATTTTCATACCTACTGTTATATACAAATATAAACATGCATATACATATTTACTCATGAACACACATATATACCACACAATAAACACATGCACACATATACATATACACAAATTTTTGTACCTACTGCATACACATGCACACACATATATACACTGAATATCAACAGAGAAAGGGAAAAATTGTACTTCACTGTTCTAATACTCTCTTGATGGGACAGCCAGCCCTCAGATAATAACATGGAAAGCTATGAATTACTAAAGACTGTCCTATTGTTAGGCTTGTCCCACTATCTCTTATAACTTAAATTAACTTGTTCTTTTCATAGCATTCTACTACATGTTTTTAAACTTCTCCTTTATTCTAGATGTCTGACTCAGTTGTGTCTCCCTGGAGTCTCCTGCATGCCTAATTCTAACCGTCTGAATTCATCTATCTTTCTGGAAGTGCCATATAACCTCTCTTGCCTAGATATTAGCTGTTTAGTTTTTTATTAAACCAATCATAATGACACATCTTCTCATAGTGTAAACAAATATAAGACATAAAATTTTGGACTAATCAATACAGGAGAGATAATAGAATAATTTCTCTGAATTTACCAAGTAGAAATAGACTAGACATTGTAATTGTAATCCTTACTTGACAATTGTTCTCACTGTATATAGTTTTACTGGGTCAGATTTAAAACCTTTCATTTTTATTTAGACAGAAAATGGGAAATGCTCTAGGATATTTGTTTACATTGTGTTGTTTTAATAAACAACAAATTTGTTTACATTGTAATTGGTTTATAAAAAGTTGAGCAGTCAGTAGCTAGGCAGGCGAGGCTATCAAGACTTCTGGGCAGAGAGAGGAACTCAGAGGGTGACACTCCACATACGTGGAGGAAATCAGTGAGACACGAAGTGAGTCAGACACACAGAATGGAAGAGAGGTAAAAAGTCATCTGTTAGAATGTATATTAATAGAAGCCAGTCAGTTTAAGTTATAAGAGCTAGTTGGGAACAAGCTTAAACTAAAGGCTAAGCTTTCATAATTAGTAACAAATTTCAGTGTCGTTGTTGGGGAGCTGACTACTCTTCCCTGAATTATTAACTGTCATTTGCTGTAACCAAAGAGAGATTAATAAGGGCAATAAACAAAGAGAATTTTGACGGCTCATGCACTCTGCATAGTAGAGAGATAATCTAGACAGTAAGATCTAGAGTATATCTCCAGAAGCTTTCTTCCACTCTAAGTTTAAACACCACCATCTCTGAAGTAGAGAAATAAGTGCTTGGCCAAGCTCTGATTAAGAACCAAAAAGCACCATGAATTTTGGTACGGAACTGATTCCTTCCATTTAATTAAGAAACTCTGACTTGAGAGATGGTGGACAGGGGAGATGGCAGGCGGGAGAGAAGGCTAAGTAGTAGAAAAAGTTCTTTTAACATAAATATGAGGACGAGCATTTGGGTCACCAACCCTAACACGATTCATGTTCAGTGTTGAGCGGGTCAGACAGGACAGTCTCTGAAACTTAATGCCCAGCTTTAGTGAGAGAGGGGAGGCCAGTCAGTTCCCAGTTCAGTGAGAGATCCTGTCTAAAGGGAGCAACCTGCCAGTTACAGAAAAGGGCAACCAAAGTTCTCCAAGGGTCTCTATGCATGATTTCACATGTTTGCACACACACACACACACACACACACACACAAGCACAGATATGCACTTCAACACACACAGACAGCATCTGTAGTGATTTAAAGCCATCCTTCTCTTCTGTGTATAGGAAGGTAGATACACTTACAAATGAACACTTCCTTTATGAATATAAATTTCTCTTCTGAAAGGATAACATTTGGGAGGTCATCCTCTGTGGTTTCTCAAATGACAACCTGACAGTCACACTCACTCTAATGATGAATTTTCATATTGATGTTTAGGCTATGCTTTGTCATAGTTCTTGACTCCATTCTGCATTAGTACTGCACCGTATTAAGCACAGAAATTGTAACACTTTTCCTCACATCAATCTTGCTAACTACTTATTATTATCCCCTTAATTTATTCTGCAAACACTGAACTCCCCACTACTTGAACTATTTTAAGGCACAGGCTGACATTCAAGGTTCTCATTTTTCAAAAGCTAAATTACTTTTCCTGTATGAATAAAACGAAATAAATAATCATTGAAAGCATGTTTTCCATTATTCAGTTTGTAACAAGCTACAAGATGAAATGAAGGCCAAATAATTTATAAACTAGCAAGATCTACTTGTTTGCAACAGAGATAGAATGCTTCTGGGAGACCAATAGAATATGTTACAGAATATTAGAATTCTTAAAGCAATGAATTGCATAATAATGAAGGCTCAAATGCAAGTTTTTCCTTACTATGTATTGCATTCTCAAATAAATCAAGATATAAAATCAGCAATGAATTTGCTTTTCTAAAATTTTATAATCTAGGTTCATATTTTCAACAGTTAAATGGGACTTTGGACATATGTGGCAACTGGCTAATGACCAGGTCATTGTAGCAGCTGTGAGCACAGACATTAATCGCACTTAAGTCAGGCTGACCTGAATCTAATTCCAAGCTCTACATTATGGTCTGGGTCAACATGCTTGCATTCTTCGCTCACATGCTTACTGAAACAATCATGGAGCATAGTTCACTGCTAAAATTAAGCAAGATGAAATGTGTGCACTGGTTTGCACAATGCTAGTAGATAAGACGGACTCCATAGTTTCAGTGAGCAGTAATCATTGTGACAATTTCGGTAATTTGTAAGTAAATCTTCACTCTTCTAATTAAATTCAGAACATCATTAGAATACATGCCAGTTTACAGACACATCTACTATATGCATGCATTACCATAAGACCCTTGGCAAGAAAATGTCTACTCTTTCCTCACATTAATTATGCAAAGTAATTAATTAGATAGGATCATTACCAAATTAAAGAATTTCCATTGACATTACCTACTATTTTTAAATATATTGTTAAGCAAGTGGTCATATTCACACTTATAGCTAATTATTCATATTGTAATGAATCATTGAGAATGGTAAACTGGGAATTGTCTTTGGTATCATAATTGCTTTATGTTCTTCAGCTCAAGAACTATCCTGTACTATAATCCACATGAACAATCTGAGTAACTATAAATCAAGGGTTGATTTCCGGCTTGTCTTCTTATTTCATTCATTTATATATTTTAAATTTACTGATGCCAACAACAGGGTGTAATTTTGACTACTTTTATATATATTCTGTATCTTCAAATAAATGTAAAAATTTTATAATTTCTTTTGAATGTAAATATCATCTTAATTTACTATCAGAGGTACTGAATCAGCAAAATTACCTTATAATTAAATTTAAAATATACTAACTAGTGCCTGCTTACTGAGCAGTTAATGGAGGGAAATAAAGAGGAACAGACAGAGACAAAGAGTCAATCATTTTCTCCTTTTATCATCAATTATTCTTAATTACCAAAAAACGACCACATAAGCCTCTGGCAACAGCTAATTATCACTGTCCTAAAATTTGTTTCTTGTTTTTTCATTTGTTTGTTAATTTGTGTTTATTTTGCATAGAACAGGCTGTTCTGGAACTCGCTCTGTACATCACAATGGCCTCAAACTCACAGAGATCTGCCTGCCTCTGTCTCCCAAGTGCTGAAATTAAAGGTGTGCACCACCACTAGCTGACTAAAATTTGTTTTTGTCTCATTGCTTATAACTCCATCATACTAGAGTGTAAATTTCAAGAAACAATAAAATTTGTGAAAATCTGACACTTGGAGGTTTCCTATAAGGGATTCTTTGATGTGTGAATACATGATGAGTGGCAGTGAGACAGTAAGGGTAGATGGGTGGGTGGATGGATGAGGATGGACCAGTAGAGATTATCTTCAGCTTTACTGTTCACAGTGTGCTGAAGGTCAGTGATCTTACTACATGCCAGCTCTGATTTAAGTGATGCTCCTAGCCTGAGACTTTACCCACAATCTTTCTGGTACATTTTGCTAAACTCAGCACCACAATGGTAGACAGTCTAGTTTCACCCTTCAGAATAGGCCTGAGGCACACTGGGTAGGTGAGCCGCTATACAACTGCCTTACAAAGCAGCCTTTATTGCCTGTCCACTTGTACACAAAGTTTTCATGTTTGCAAATATTCTTATGGTAGTTTTCTTGGTCTCTATATTTTGCCATTTTGTTTTCTTTCTTCCTCTTCCTCTTCATCTGCCACAACGATTTTTACCCTCCTGCTTCAGCTTCCCTATTTCCAGTCGCTGGTCTCCTGATTATAGGTTTATGATTTTACCTCTGGCTTGGCTAGACACACTAAAATATGAACTATGTTTGTATGTTTTGTTTTTCTTTCCTCCCTTGATAAAAGGATTCAAATGTTGCCTTTAGAACTTTAGTGGTGAAGAAGGTAAGCATTTATTCACAGTTTCTTGGTATCTAAATAAAGCAAGGCATATGATGTATAACTTGGTCCTGTGATATTCTCCGATGAAAGCGTGCCCAATAAATACCATATGGTTTCAATTCTTAAAGATAATGTTAAATTATTAAATCTGGAACCAATTCCACATAATATGATAATTAAAGGAGTTTTCGAAATAGGTTAAAAAGAAAATACAAGAATTAACGAGAGGAGTCTTGCTGCTGGCTAAGTTATCATCCTCTACACAGTCTAGACTGATACAAAATACATATGTGCCATACTTCAACCATTAATTTTGTTATTTATTTTTCCACTTCATGAAATTGAAGTATTTTTAAGCGATGGACAAGTGTTAAAGTCAAAGACTGTTGTTCTTATAGCATAATAACTATGATTGTCCTGAAGTAATTCTTAGAAGGAGAAAGTAGGAAAAATTACCATTGTAATGACTGCATGAGAATAATTGTTCCTCTTGATGCTAAGCTTACTAATTCAAGAGGATTATCAGTACTTCAAAGCTCTCCTTCTGTGTCACTTATCGCCAGTGGCCACACTGGCAGGTCATTATCCTGGTTCTTAGAATAACTGGTCTTTTGTATGCAAGTCAAAGTCTATTATATCCTTACTGGACACAGACTCTTCAGTGAGCTTCTATCATATGTTAATTCTGAGTGTACTCTGATTCTTTCGTTGCCTGAGAAAGATCATCCGGCATTTGGCTTATTCCTGTTTGTTAAAGGTGCTTATGCCGTTATTCTGTGTGATCATTTGATTTATCTCTTTATATTTAGAAGTTAATAAAATATCTGTTGTGCTTACTAACAATGGAGATAGCCGTGAATTGTTTAGTTGAAATCTCTTTGCCACCTTCTTTTTGGTTTGTGACATCTGTCAACACTGGATGATGTATTTTTAAAATGATTATGACCCTTGTTGTTCATCCACATTACCATGTATGCAATGAGAGAATCTGAGAACATTCTACATCAAGAATTGAGGCAGAGGGCATGAATATGTTGCCATTATCCATTAATTTAAGGAATCCATGTTAAATGCATTCTTGTTTCTAAGCCATACACTGTGTTGTCTAGCAATGTAAGCAAACACACCCCAAATTAATAAAATACTTTCTTGAATTTAGTGGAGCAATAAGCATATTAAAATATGTTTGATGATAGTCAGAGACAATTATAAACATGATGATAGCAAATTAGAAAGGAAGTATTACAGCATAGTGGTAATGAATATAAAGGGGAATAGTAAATTGCTGTTGTTTCCTGCCTGGGGAGTAAGGCCTAGGTTGTTTAGTTCATATCTGTTTGCCGTTTACTTATTTGGGGATTTCATATGAAGTCTGTGAATATTGTCTCCATCATTATTACTATGTAAGCAGTGTGATAATTTGAAGGCATTTTAAGCTGACACATACTATGTCCAAGACTATTAGAGGTAAAATATAAAAAGTTATAAAGTTAGTGGCTTGGAACACATGAAGTATAATAGTGGGATCTAAGAAGTGCTAAAGTTCAGAAGGCACTGGGTTGGAGTTTCAGAATGCATATGCATCAGGCTTTGGCCATAGACTGAGTAGACACATCCTTGAGAGCATTTTCAGTGTGAATTCATTGGCTGGGTGAAAGTAAGATTAGATGGGGTACAAAAACGTGATGACTGTGTGAGTGGAAGGAAAATATGGTGGAGATAAAACAGAAATGAACAATGATGTGTTTGATAATAGGCAGGATTACAACTGGGAATGTATGACGGAGTAATATCCAGGGTGGAACTAACCAGAGCACTACATCTGGAGAGCCCTCTATTCTCTGCTATGTTAACAATGGTGGTACCCTGAAAGTTACTTCCATAGGGACATGAATTTTCAGCAGAGCTGAAACTTCAACATGTCATTTTTGTCATACTTGGTTAATATGAAATCTGCCTCTTCCAGAGAAGAATATAACTGATTTATTTTTGCCCCTTTTAAAGGATTTTGCAGAAAAAGAGAAGTCCACAGCAAAAGCTCTGGAAGATGCAAAAGCGAACTTTTATTGTGAATTATGTGACAAGCAGTATCACAAACACCAGGAGTTTGACAATCATATCAATTCTTACGACCATGCGCATAAGCAGGTAAGCCAAAGTGGGAAAAATTCTTTCCTCCTCATAGATTTATAACTTCAGAGCAGAACTTCAAGGATTTAACCTTATTTATTTTCATCTAAGACACATAGGTGAGATGATTTTATGTTCATTTTCTGTGAAAGGTTGTTTTCTGACAAAATTTTTTTCTGAAGTTATTTTTTTTGTTAGAAGTACGATGAAGTTAGAAGTGAACTTAGAGATACCCTAAGTATAGTGAGTTATGTAATATGTATAATGATGGTCACAAATAGTGAGCTATGTAATGTATATTACATATAGATATAGATATCAAGAACCAGTATAAGTAGTATCATATTCAAAGTAACCTAAGTAGTTAATGGTAGAACTTTAGTTTCTGGTTAGTACATGGACAGAATATATGGCAGCGTTGATATAAACCCTCCCAATGTTTGTTTTGTTTATCTCCTTCAAGTATTACAAGGTATTTTTATAAATACTGGATCTGAGAACACATCAATTCAATAAATGAGCCATTTCAAAGAAAAATATTTTAAAATTCAAATATATAAATGCACTGAAAAAGGCTAATATAAGTTTTTCAGTTAATTATCTTTATAGGTCACATATGTTATTATTGTTAGATTTTTCTCTTACTGGCAAAGGTATGGAGATATTGGTGACTTAGGAACTAATATTGTTGTATTCCTGTGACCTAGAAAGAAAATTCCCATCAGCAAATGATTATTACTAAGAATTGTAATGGCAAATGGAGTGGGCACATTGTAATATTTGGGTAAATTTGTGTACACTGTATCTAAAGTATTTACTCAAATCTGTGGGATAAATACTACATATGTGCACTTGGAAAATAATACCGTTCATGATGTAGCTTCTAACTTTATGCACAGAATATATGCATATATTTATTGTATTTACCTGTCATAGGCAAGATCAATGGCATGAATATTTCAGGGTTGCAAAGTTCAGCCCTTCTCTGTGTTATAAGCACCTTGGAATCTGTAGAGAATAATGATTAGTGGAATTCTCTTCAGTATTCTTATTTGATAACTCTAATATAGAGATCACTGGATTTTGTAGTTGAAAGCATAAAACCTTCAAATGTATTACAGTAAATCATCTCATATTGAATTTCTCATAATGAATTGTTTCATTATACCACTGTGCTACCCTTGTTCCATATTGTTCAACATGTTTGAAGAAAGCTCCAAATAGCATGAAATATCTCAAAACATTTCATCATTCAAATAATTTTTTAAAGTGTATTATTTTCATTATTAAAATACCATTGAATTATTTTGTTTCACTAATTGTCTCATAAATTGTAAGTTCAGGTAGTTTGAAATCAGTATACCAAAGTATCTCCTTTTCACATGCTATAATTATTTTAAAAATTTTAATACATGGATATTTTGTTGTTCATTTAACATTTACTCTTTATGATCTGTTTCCCAGATTTGAGGCTTTTTGAAAATTTTCCTAGCATTGTGTTTTCTCCTTTTCATTAATCTTATGTGTTATCATCAAATCAGTTGTGCTAGTTAGCATAGTAAATTGATCAAATTCAGATTTCTTCTGTTTTTGAGGGGATATGTCAGGGGGAATAATGAGTCCTTCCACGAAGACATCGGTGATATCTGAGCACTTGTTTTCATAAAACATAACATTTATGAAAAGTGGGTCCAGGTACTATCAGTTTGATCCAGGAATGAGATCTATAGCCACCAATGACCATTTGTTCACATCAGTTATTCCATTTGAAGTTTTGAAGTGATGATACAGATAATTTCTCACCCTGTCTTCTTTAACGGAATGAAAGATGCTGATCAGGACAAACCTCTTATAAACACTACACTACTCTAAGGGATTTTAAACAAACAATCTTTAGGATACATGTTAAAATAATGTGGGTATTCATGCAAAGATAAGGAATAGTCTCTTAAAGAGTGGCATTTGTTCTTGAGCTGTGCCTTACCGAGGCTTGTGAATATGTTTGCACACTTGAAATTGAACCTCCAAATGAGATCACACTGTTGACAGAAGAAATAGTTGCAATGAAGAAATAGAAGGTAATTACTTTCCTCGTGTGAAGCGTAGCAACTTGCAGCATTCCCTATAGCTTGGGATTCTCCCTAAGCAATTTCCTTTATTTCATTTTCTTCATACTCATTCATAGGTTTTCTAAGGTGTTAATAGACCAGCCTGTTCTCAGTCTTTTCCTCACATCTATATATTCACTTCCATATATTTTTAGACTTACATGTAACTTCCCACGGCATTCACTGTCATCAAACAATTACAGAGTTTCTAATAAGCACTACTATGATGGGCTCGTAAAAGGATCCATTTGTTTCTCAGCTTCGGGAACAAGCTGCCTATGTAGGAGACAAGCCAATGAACATGATAATGCATTAAGTATTTTACTTATTATATACTTAGAATATTCAAAAGAGAAATTATGAAACTCATTCTATAAAGAAGAGAGGACAAAACATCTATTTAAAAAAAAAGGAATGGAAGTTAATCATGTACCAAAACCAGTGCATCCTTTATTACAGAAAATCTACAGCAGGGCATAGGGGCATGTATGAAGCTGGGTGCAAAGAAGTACAAATAACTTACATGTTACAGAAGCCATTGTCATTCTCTTGAGGGTTTCTTTAGCTTTGAAACAATTTTATTTATATAGTATTTCAATGTCTTTTACGCATTTCTCAATTTTGCATTCTCATTTTGTGAATTCTCTTTTTGATTTTTTAAAATTTATGTTTTAAAACTAACTATTGTCATTTTGCATACCAATCCTGTTCCCACTGCCCCCTCCCACTCCTCCACCTACCCCCACTCCCCATCCACTCCTCCTGGAAGGTAAGGTCTTTCATGGGGAGTCAACAAAGTCTGGCACATCACTTTGAGGCAGAACCAAGGCCCT
This sequence comes from Bramus lutescens, assembly GCA_001685075.1. Classification (NCBI taxonomy): domain Eukaryota; kingdom Metazoa; phylum Chordata; class Mammalia; order Rodentia; family Cricetidae; genus Bramus; species Bramus lutescens. The sequence continues at coordinate 69,298 of LOEQ01005024.1, read as the reverse complement.
CCCTGCTGTATCTAGGCTGAGAAAATTATCCCTCCATAGGGAATGGGCTCCAAAGACCATCAATATCACTTTTGGGTGTATACCCAAAAGATGCACTCATACCACAATGACATTTGCTCAGTTATGTTCAAAGCAGCATTATTCATAATAACCAGAACTTGGAAACAACCTAGATGCCCCTCAACATAAGAATGGTTAAAGAAAATGGAGTACTACTCAGTTGTTAAAAAATGACCTCTTGAAATTAGCAGGCAAATGGATGGAACTAAAAAAACCTTACTGAGTGAGGTAACCCAGACCTAGATAGATAAACATGGTATGTGGTGTGTACTCACTCCTAAGTGGGATACCAGCTGTAAAGCAAAGGATAACCAGTCTATAGTCCATGATCCCAGAGAAACTAGGTAACAAGGAGTCATTTTTTTCCAATTCTTATTACAGGCCATTATTGAAACTTCTTACTGAACTCCCTACGTCCAGTCATTTCCCTATTCAAAATCAGCTTATCCAGTTGTGAACAGATTAAATCTACCATATTCAAACAATTATTCTTTTCCTAGACACTCCCCAGCCGTCAGTGACTGACATTTAAAAGAGGATACACTTATTCAAAACCTCACAATCTGGCTTTTGCCTCTATTTCCAAACTTATCTTCTGAAAATCCAGCTTGTCTTTACAGCTTCTAAAAGACGCCATATGGTTTGCAACTGCCCTTCTTGGCTCTTCCCTCTGTCTATGATGTGTCTCCACTTAATGACTTTATTTCAACTCATATTTCTGCATAATTCATTGAGATTGACAGATTCTATCTGAACATTAAAGGAGCTAAAACTTCATGGAAAGTTAATTAAACACAAAATTTTCCAAATTCTATTTTGCTCAAAATCAATTAAGATTTTGTTCCTGCTGCCCATTTTTGGAAACAGCAGATTAGACCTTGTTAGTTGGCTTCCGGGATAGTGTGGAAATACTTCTTTTTAAAGATTTATTTTGCCCCAAAATATTTTGAAAATTACTTCAGTTTTAGATGAAACTGAGTTTGGAATTTTCTTTTAAATGAGAGGAAACTTTATGTTCCTAAAATGAAGCCTTCATTAAAATAGAATATGCAACAACAATCTCCAAATTTCGAAGCTAAATACAACCATTTGGTTCTTGGTTCATTAAGAACTCTTTTTGACAGGCCTATGTAGTGATTATGACGGTGGTGGAATCTGACTAAGAATAACTCTTGGCCTGAGGAATAGGAATGGTTGCCAACATTTTGCTTCCATGTGGATTCAGAGGAAATTTCTTGCCTCAGCTATTGAACTTCTAGTAATATAGTCTTTTTTTTTTGAGAAGTAAATCCAAAGTTAGAATCCATTCATTACTCAGCAGTAGAACAGATTAGAACTAGAAATAAAACCTTTGAATTTTCCTTTTACCTTTCTTCATTCATTGTCCTTTGATTTAAGACATTTCTGAATCTTAAACACTTCCTGTATCTAAACAGCAATATTGTGTACCTGATTACTTCATTATAACAATATTATTCATGGACACATTTTCTACTATTGTGTGTATGTGTGTGTGTGTGTGTGTGTGTGTGTGTGTGCGTGTGGATGTGTGTGTTTGATTGTATGCATGTGTGTATATGTACCGTATGAGTGCCTGGTTCCGTAGAAGGAAATGTGTAGGATCAGATGCCCTGGGACTGGACTTACAGATGTCTTTGAGCTACTGTGTAGATAATGGGGACTGAATTCAGTCCTCTGCAAAAAACAGGAAGTGCTTTTAACTGTTGGGCCATATCTTTAGCTCCTCATGGGCACATTTTTATTCTGCAGAAGTAGGTAAATATATAACTTTAAAGAATAATATAAAACTTTTGTTGAGTACTTACTAATGCATTTTTTATAATTTGATCAAATATTTATTCAGGCATTATTTATAGAGAAAATTTACCTCACCATCAATACATCTATAGTACATAATACGTTAATATCTTTCATACAAAGAAATATTATGAGGTCCTTGGCTTGACAACCTCTGTCTATTTATAGCTCATGCTTTGAGGAAACAACAAGTTGTTTCATCTATAGCCATAGCTGTCTTCTAATTCCCTACAAATGCTGAGCATCATTCAAAAAGCAATTTCCATGTGTATATAAATGAGTCACTTGGCTAAAGTGACACCATGGTTATTAATACAGTAAACATGTCAATAGCAATTCATTCCTCATGAGACTGTCTCTAGCTCATACTCTTATTTTGAAGACTATTAGCTGCAAGTGTTTTCTATCAAAACAGTATCACACATCTTCACATTCAGAAGTCTTCTCTACCCCAGAGATTTATCGTTATTCCAAATTAAAAATAAACACTTGCAAGCAAGATTACTCTAAAACCCCTCCAGTATTCACCAAGGACCCCACTTTCAGACTCTCCACATGTGGATCTTAACCACCTAGTCTCCCTTTGCTTTACACAGGAGTTATTTTGACTCAGGGGGACTTGTTTAGTTGTTAGGTTTATATGCAAACTCAAAGTAATTCACCTATAAAATGTTCTTTTTGATTCTTTCCTTCTCTACTGACTCAAGGCAGAATATCAAATAAGATCTTTCACTATCACTCTGACCCCAAAGGGGAAGATTGACCACTAAAATTGCATATTGAATTCTTTCTAATTATTTCTTGCTTTCTTCCTACAGTTTTATTGAAATTACCTTTATATGGTACCTGAAATGATCCAGTGAGGAAAGAAAATATCAAAGTCTAGGTGGATTTTGAAGCCAGAGTTATGTTTCTAATTGTTGTGATCTAGTATGCCTGATGAGAAACAGCGGATGGGCTTATTTTGACATGGCATTTAAAAACAGATGCTGTGCCATGGCACCATGGGAGGTGTAAGATGACATTGTGTTCATAGTCAAGAACAGAGAGAATAGGAAATATGGGTGAGTTATGAAAACTCAGAGCCAACACCGACTGATGCACTTATTCCAAAGGCTCTGCCTTGTACAGCTTTCAGAATCCTCTAAAGCAGTTTCTACCTGTTCTGATCAAGTATTCAAACACAGGATCATGTGTGTGACATTTTGTATCCAAACCACAAGTGACTATATGGAAGAAATAAAGATGAGAGTGCCTATAATAACATTGTAATGTAGTGTAATTTTCTTCTACGTTTTACATTATCTAAACCCCAATTTCTAGTAGAACATGATAACACAGTGTGTGTGTATGTGTATACACGTATGTTTCTGTACATGTATGTGTATGTGTGTCTTGATACATATCTGTTCTCCTAATTACCTAGCAGTAATTGGATTCACTACTGTGAGGAACTACAGCACAATTGATCTTGGTTATCTGCTCACATTCAAAATATTCCATTAATGATTTCATATTGGCTAAAAGAATTCTTAATCTCATGCTTTTCTATTTACAGAAAATCCATTTAAAATGTGCGTTCTAGTCTTAGATGTGCTGTAGTAATAGGGGGAGCAGGCCTGCTTTTCGTCCGGCCCAGCCCCCACACGGCTAGCTCATACCCAGAAATAACAACACACAAATTGTATTCATTTANCTGTTCTGTCTACTCCACACACCTAAGGGCTGGCCTATCAAAAGGGGCCAAGGCAGTTTCTTTATTAACCAATGAAAGTAACACATAGACAGATGACCCTCCTACATCAATGTGCCAAATGATTTTGTATTCTAGGAAAGCATCATCGGCAGTTCCCTGTTCCTAAAGTTCTTCTATCTGACCTTTAGCTTTCTGCTTCACTTTCTTTAAGTCCCAAGTCTTAAGTTACCTTTTAGCTGTACCTTTCATTTTCTTCAGAGTTCAAAGAGTGAAATTTAATTTTTCTAATTCCTAAGATCTTTGGCACTAACTATGGTGATCAGAGTCAGCTTAATGACTCTCCAGTGCGAGCTATTCAATGCACTCAAATTTTTTGACCTCACTGTTAAACATTAGTACCTCTATGTCAGCCATAACAACATAAGTCCAGGCTTCTTCTCTTTTATTATGGTATCATAGAAAGTTAGTACACTGGTACACAATAACCTAAACTCTTAGAGCTAAAAAAAAGTAATGTTTTGCTTTTAATTTGTTGATGCTCCTAACATGTCCCTGTCATTAACCCTGCAAAGGCAAGTCAATTGTTGGTTCTAATTGGCACTGTGCCTCTAGAACTGAAAGTTGTTACTGACACACATACCAATAAGTCTATAGGTATTTTTAGTGGAATTAGTATTTTGTTATTTATTTTTACTATTTATTTTTAAAATTAGTATTTTATTTATTTTTAAAACATGAATTTACTTATCAAACATTTGCTTCATTTGCCTTGTGCTTTAAGAAAATAATCAGATGAATCTCAAATATTGGTGTACACAACTGTGTTCAAAAGTGCACATAATGTAAGAAGTAAAAAGAAAATGGCTAAATTATGTTACATAGAACATAGAACAATGATAAGTCAATTCTGCTTCTGCTGCCTTTAGAAACATCCCTGGTTACATATCCATAAAATTATAGGCTATCAAATGGTTCTAGATATTAAAAATAAAAAGAAAAGTCATATGTAAGGAATACTGTTTGGTTAAAAAATTAACTGGTGGTTTTAATGAAAAATTCCATTAAAAGTCATTGATGTTAAGCCAAGAATACTGAAATGAGGTGACACCTCATTTATCTATATAACCTTAACAACAATGAAAAAGGTCAGCAGTGATATATACACTTTGGACTAATGTAAGCAGCTGCGTCTGAATTCCTCTGCAATCTTATCTACCCCTGCAGGCAATATTAGGCTGCCACTTGGCTGGAGGTAGAAGCCTGTGTTCACTACCATAACTCTAGCACAGGCTGGCCTGGAACTAGTTATGTAGACCAGTTGATCTCAAAAACACATGGCAACCATCCTGCTTTAGCCTCTCAAACATTTTGATTACAGACATGTTAAATGATTTTGTGTTTTTTGATCACTCAATTAATGGTTATGTCTGTGATGTGCCTGGCTTTATATATTACTCTTTGGAAGTATTCATTAAAGTCCATGTACTTCAAATTTAACACACCTAAGGAATCTAATACCCATAACCCCTCACTCTAAGGAAAAATATTTCATAAATATTTCATAACACTGAAGGTCAAATGCAAATTCCAAAATATTATTTTTTATAGGAGTTGCTGTCAAAGTTGCTTTTTTGTATTTGACCTTCCAGAATTAATATTCTACAATTAGTTTTCTGCCCATCACTTTTAATATCTCTGTCTTTCACAATAACAGAGATTTTTTTTAATTAACATTCTAATTTTTCAACTGAATGTTTTCTGCTGTATGTATGTGTGTATCTGCCTAGAGGGCTTATGGTTTCATCTATGGCTTAGGCAGTAGATGCTTTCCTCAAAAACTTTGTAGTACTTGACTATTCATTGTTACTTATAATTTAAAGGAGCAATGATTGACCTACCTGGTTCATTGTGCATCAGTGAAATTTAGTCTCTATTAATATGATATGGTAGGTAGTTATTCATACTGTTATTTGGATGACTTTCATTCTCTGATTTTTTTTGAAAATCACAAATAAAGGGTAGTGTGTAGTCATTCCTGTAGACAAAAATTCATTTGTTTTCATTTTTGTCCCAGACATAATTTAATGCTTTGATCTAGTTTAATAGCTCTTTTAGAGGGTCAATAACTTTGTGGGCAAAAGTACTTGCCAAATAAGAGTGACAATCTCAGTTCAATCTCTGGAACCCATAATGGAATAAAAGAGCAAACCTCTGCTCTCTTCTGACTTCTACACATGGACACACACATGCACACTCATGTAAACACATGCACACTCATGTACACACATGCACATCCACAAATACACACTCACAAGTAGTATAAAATAGAAATATAACTAACTTAACCCTAGGTTATAGCATACATACATAAAACTAGATCTCTCCTGGTCCCACAGAAATTTAACAATGCCTCTGTCAAAGTAGACCAGAGGATCTAAAATCAAACAGCTTCTATGCACACATAATTAGTTCTCCCATTTTAAATGTCAGCTTCCATTATTTCAGATCTAAATCCCTAAAATAGGAGATTACAGGATCAACATCAGGTTTTCAACTCAGTTGTCTGCTATGCTTTTTCTGCTATGCTCATAGTTCCCTCTAACTTTCTCTCTCACTCCTTCCCTCTTCCTTCCTCTTTCCATTTTTAGACCAATACTTTCTTGTTGGTAAGCACATCTGGTCAATGCTAACTTCCTTAGAGAATTATAGCAATGATTAAACAAAAAAAATGCATCAAGTCCTCTTAGGCAGTTTCTGGAATAATTTCTCAATAGAGCTGAGAGGGCATATTTCAGATACTGCAATCTTCACTGAAGGCTTGAAGGCCATTGCCAAAGAATATTGTGTGAAGGATTCTTTCATTAAATGGGAAACTAAATCGATGGCTGTGTTAGCTCTGAAGTGGTGTATGCATAAATTTTGAATAAAGGGTGGCTTTTCTCATTCACTTTAATTTTAGAACTAAATAAATAACAAAACACAACTTTCTGTTGATTTTGTATCCTTTGTGCCATAACCTCTGATAAGTATATTCTTATTACCTCTAAACACATATTAAGACCATTGCCTGGAATATGTCAGTAGATGTCAAATGCCATGTGAAACTACCCAGAAGTATTTGGGTCTTTAATACAAATATTTTTTTTTCCTTTCTGTGGACTCAGGAACTTCATTTCAACAGCCCATTTTGTGGCTTTTCTAATTTATACTCTAGTTTCTTGAGATAATATCACTGGTTTGAACTGAATGAAAAAGAAATAATACTTAATTACATTAAAATACACTGTTCATTGCTAGCTCTTGGAACTCCATTACTCCAACTTAATGACAGTCTTATCATCTTTATTGGCTCTGTCTCATTGTGGACCTACTAAGTCTCTCTATAAAAGTTGATGGAAAGAAAAAGTATGTACAATGACCTAAAGAATGCCTGCATGCCTGGATCAAAATTAAAAACAAAGGAATAATACTTTTTATATCAACAACATAAAGAAGAATTCCCATGGGATCTTGATACACTCATGATAAAAAAAAATCTATAAAATTGGATTCTTGTTATGTAGCTCAATGGTAGAGCACTTACTTAGTATGTCTGAGGTTTGATTGTCATAAAAAGGGATGAAATTTTGAAAATGAAGAAATAAAACTTTCAGTGCTAAAAGAACCTCTAATTTCTAATTGAAAAACCAAAAGAATACAAAAAACAACAATGATCTTTAAATAATTACATAAGGTTTCATGATGCATGTTTACATGCAATGTCAATAGCTTTCTTACTTACTATTGATGAACAAATGAAAATTGAGAACACAATGCCATTTGTTTTATACCTTCATAAAATATTGATAAAATATAACAAATTATATACAAAGGCTATACAAGAAAAACATAATACTGATGATAAAAATAACACAAATTTTAATAAATAAGAGATATGATTTAGCCTAACTTAGTGTGCAAATTTGGTGTCATCAAATAAAAAAAACCATCTTTTTGAAAGCTTTTTTATTGATTCTTTGTAATTTTCACAGTATGTGCCCTGATCTCATTCATCAACCTGTGCCTTTATATCCACCCTCTGCCCTTGTATCCTTCCTCCAAATTAAAACATATCTTAAAGGAAAACAAAACAAAAATAAAAAAAACAAAAGCCAACCAACCAACTAACAAACAGTCTTGGCATGGAAGCTGTAGTGTGACATGGTGAATCACACAGTAAACCCTTAAGTCCGTACATCTTTACTTATAAGTGTTCATTGCAATGAATCAGTGGTCTGTAAAAAATTCTTGTGGCAAGATGGCTCTATGGTAAAGGTGATTGCCAATAAGCTGAAAATCCTGAGCCCATTTCCAGGACCCACATGGTTGAGAGAACCTAATCTAGCAAGTAATCCATTGACCACCAAAGATATGCTGTGTTGTGCACACATATGTAAAACCACATATATATGAACATACAAACAGATACATACACACAGTAAATAAATAAATAAATGATTGATAGATGGATGAATAGACAGACAGACAGACAGATAGATAGATAGATAGATAGATAGATAGATAGATAGATAGATATAGATAGATGTAATAAAAACATATACTGTTTTTCTCTCCATACTGATAGGTGAATCCTAAAGTTTTTATGAAAGTAAACAATTCAGAGTATCTGACTAAATTTTGCATTTAATTTAATTTCTTGGCACTACCTACTTGCTAAAACTACTGTACGACTACATTATCAAGGCTAGTAGGATAGGAAAATGAATAGAAAGAGAAATTCATGGAGTACAGGAATGCATGGATATGTGGCATTTTAATAATAATAATTTAAAGAATGAGATCCAAGAAGATTCAATAGTGTAATCTATTGACTTTTGATAAAGACTGTTTGAGACGGGCTAGTCTGTACAAGTGGTGCTGGAATAGTTTGATGCACATGCTACTGCCAAAGGGGAATGACTTTTACACCTTTCACACACAAACACACACATGCACACACAAGTATGTTGCACATACACATACATAGGCACACACAAACACACAAGAGGTAATCTGATGATTACAATTTTAGAGAAGAGAAGTAACACAGGAATGTTTTCTTTACCTAGCACCAACAAAAAAGCTTTGTAGTTTGCCTTCCAGTCCCTAAAGCTTTTAGTTATTTTTTCATCTTTTCACAGAAATTTCCTTCCTCCTAAAATTTGACACCTTGTTATGGCTAGACCTGTGACCTGCTCAGGTGCTTTCATTACTTCTTTTGATGCACATCAGCCATCCAAGAAGCGGCAATGTCTTTCAATAAACATTATTTTATCATTAAACAGACTGTATAGAATCGTCATAGAAAATATTTTGATATTCCTCTCAGCTATTGATGTGGAACACATAGACTTTTTTCTTGATTCATATTTTTTTATTTTTAATTTACTAGATTTTTAAAAAAATATTAATCCAAGTTCCCACTCCCTTCCCTCCTGCCATTCCTTCCACAAGCTCATCCACCCCAGTCCCATCCAGTCCTCAGAGGGTAAGGCACATTGCTTTGTGGAGAGTCCAAGGCCCTTCCTAGTATATCAAGGCAGAGCAAGGTATACATCTAAAGAGAATAGGTTCCCAAAGAACCTACATAAAGTAGGGATTAATCCTGGTGCCTATGCCAGTGGCCCCTCACTCTGCCCGAGCAATTCAACTGTCAACCCCATTCAGAGGGACTAGTTTAGTCCTATGCTTGTTCCTTCCCAGTCCGGCTGGAGTTGGTGAGCGCCTAGTAGTTCAGTTAAACTGTTTCAGTGGGTAAGCCCATCACGATCTTGACCTCTTTGCTCATATTCTTATTCCTTCCACTCTTCAACCGGACACTGGACGTTCAGTCCAGTGCTCCGAAGCGGGTCTCTCTCTCTGTTTCCATCAGTTGCTGGATGAAGGTTCTATGGTGATATTTGAGACATTCATTAGTCTGACTACAGGGAAAATCAATCGGGCCCCCTCTCGATAGCTTAGGGTCTTAGCAGGAGTCAGCCTTGTGGATTCCTGGGCTTTCTCTAGAGTCAGGTTTCTGCTAACCCTATAATGGCTCCCTCAATCAAGATATCTCTTTCTTTGCTCTCATCTCTGTCTTTCTTCCTTCTCAACTATCCCATTCCCTCAAGTTCTCTTCACCCCTCCCCTTCTCCCCTCCTCTTCCCCTTCCTCCCCCATCCCCATGCTCGCAATTTTGTCTGGAGATCTTGACTTTTTCCAATTTCCAGGTGTGTCTATATATGTTTTTTTTTCGGGTTCGCCTTATTACTTAGCTTCTCTAGGATCATGAACTATAGGCTTGATGTTCTTTGTTTGGAGCTAGTATCTACTTATGAGTGAGTGTGAATACATACCATATTTATCTTTTTGGGTCTGGGTTACCTCACTCAGGATAGTGTTTTCTNGTATATGCCCAAGAGTGGTATTGCTGGATCCTGAGGTAGGTTGATTCCCAATTTTCTGAGAAACCATAGCAGTGATTTTCAAAGTGGTTGTACATGTTTGCATTCCCACCAGCAATGGAGGAATGTTCTCTTTATTCCACATCCTCTCAGGCATAAGCTATCAGTGGTATTTATTATTTTGGCCATTCTTATAGGTGTAAAATGGTATCTCAGAGTTGTTTTGATTTGCATTTCCCTGATGGCTAAGGGTGTTGAACATTTCCTTAAGTATCTTTTGGTCATTTGAGATTCTTCTGTTGAGAATTGTCTGTTTAGTTCAGTACCCCATTTTTTTTAAACTGGGTTAGTTAGAAAGTCTAATTTTTGAGTTATTTATATATTTTGGAGATCAGTCCTTTGTCTGATGTGGGGTTGTTAAAGATCTTTTCCCATTCAATAGGTTGCCTTTTTGTCTTATTGACTGTGTTCTTTGCTTTACAGAAGGTTTTCACTTTCAGAAGATTCCATTTATTTATTGCTGCTCTCAGTGTCTATGCTACTAAAATTATATTTAGGAAGTGGTCTCCTGTATCCATGCATTGAAGACTACTTCTTCCTTTCTCTTCTATCAGGTTCAGTGTGTTCAGATTAATGTTGAGGTCTTTAATCCATTTGGACTTGAGTTTTGTTCATGGCAATAGATATGGATCTATTTTCATTC
>LOEQ01005024.1:25464-42464 GCA_001685075.1 Bramus lutescens | reverse complement strand
TATTAACCAATGAAAGTAACACATAGACAGATGACCCTCCTACATCATCAGGGTGGTCGGGAAACAAACTAGCAACCAACAACAACAATTGGCATGTGTAAAGAAGGTGCTTTTGGCCAGTGGCTTGGCAGAGTAGAGTTAGGAGAGAAAACTGAACTGAATGCTGGGAGAATGAAGGCAGAGTCATGGGGAAGACATCTATCTGCCACAGGGAACAGACTCCTCTGCTGGAGTCTGACAACTTTGCTGGGAGGCCACAACCTCGTGGTTATGCCCAGATTAATGGAGACGTGTTAGTTTAAAATAACCCAGAAATATACTTAAGCTATTCACCAAACAATATTGCAAATAATATAGTTTCTATGTGATTATTCTTGGTCTGGGCAGCCTCCTACTACAATTCTAAAAGTTAATTCTTTTATATTAATAATATCTCTCTGCAGATAATACTATTGACATAAAAAGTACATATCTAAAGGTATTCTGTTCGCTAACTTCTTGACCCATACAACTTTTCCACTCACTTGGTTTCCTTTTATTGGCTTCTTGTGATGTTTGTTGCTTAGTTATGTGTCTGCCTTTGAAGCTTAGATGTCTGGATGCTTGTATCCTCTTTTTACTAAGGAATACGCTTCCTGCTTCTCCTCTCTTTCTTCCTTCTCTCTCTGTCTGTCTCTGTCTATGTGTGCATGTCTCTCTCTCTCTCTCTCTCTGTAACTAAAAAGGTGGTGTCCTTTACATCTCTTTTTCTAAGCAAGAATATGAGAGCCAAATACTATTAACAATTCCAGATACACTTAGACTGCTCTTATAAACTCTTTCACTTACTGTTTCTCCCTGGATGTATGTTTGCCACTGCATGCCTAAGCTAACCACCCCAGCTTACCCAACATCCATCCTTCTGTTCCAGAAAAATGGCTCCAGATCTTCTCTGCACTGACACTGATGCTCCTGTGCCTTCCTGGTTAAAATTCTTTTACAGCTTTACTGCTTTTCTTATTACCTTATGTTTCCCAGGAATTTTCCCTGAAATTTTCGTTCATGTAAAATGACTCTGGAACTTTCAGTTTCCCAAATTAGTAAAATATTCAATTTATGGATTAAAATGTCATTTGTATATAATAATTATTCCTATTTATGGCATGTATGCAAAATGTATTGATATGCAAACTTTGTGTAATAATTGAATTATGATATTTAACTTACTCAGCACCTCATACATAATCATGTCTGTGAACCAAGTGCAGGGGTATAATGTAGTCATATATAATATATTCAATTCTGTCATCTTGTATTTTTTAATTTTAATTTTTTTAATTGAACTTCTTTTTTAACTTTTTTAATTGAACTTTCAACAAAGACATACATCCCTGCCCTGACCCTGGAAACCTATATATGTGACTATATTGCTACAAGACTTTTGTTAATGTCATTAGGTTAAGGATCTAGGCATTTGGCAATCTAGATTGCTTGAATGTTGTCTAATTCCATTGATAAATGTCATTAAAAGAGACATACAAGAAGAGGGAGAGAAATATAGAGGAAGGTGGAGGCAGAGATGAGTTATGTGGCCAGTGAGAGCTAGGGGAGGCATAGAAAAAGAAACTTTCCCTCCAACATCTTCATTGGCAGGGCAGAACATTTTAAAATTTTCATTTATTTATTTGTTTATTATTTTAATTTCATTTTACATTCCAATGACAGTTTTCTCTCCCACCCTGCCTCTTCCCCAGCCAACTCCCCCATCTACTCCTCCCAATGGGTAAGGGCTCCCATGGGGAGTTAACAAAATCTAGCATGTTAAGTTGGGTCAGGACCAAGTCCCTGCCCTGCGCATTAAGACTGAACGTGGCACCACACGGTAGAAAATGGGCTGCAACAAGCTAGCTCATTTACCAGGGAAAAATCCTGGTACTACTTACAGACACCCCTCAGACAGTCCAAGCTTCACCACTGTACCCTATAAATGGAAGGTATGGTTCAGTCCCATGGAGACTCCACAACTGTCTTTCTAGAGAGTTCATGAGTTTCCACGAGTTTGGTTCAGTTGTCTCTGTAGATTTCTCCATCATGATCTTGACCTCCCTTGCTCATATATTCCTTCCTCCCTCTCCTAAATTGGATTCCTGGAGTTCAGCCTGGTGCTTGGTTGTAGATCTCTACAGCTAGTTCCATCTGTCACTGGATGAAGGCTCTATGATGATAGCTGGGTATTCATCAGTCTGATTACAGGGGGAAGGCCAGATCAGGCACCCTCTCCACTGTTGCTAGGGCTCTTAGCTGGGGTTATCCTTGTGGATTTCTGGGAATGTCCATAGAATCAGGTTTCTCCCTAACCCTATAGTGGCTCCCTCTATCAAGATCCCTCTTTTATTATTTTCCCACTTGATTTCTCTCCCCCTTCAACCATCCGGTCTCTTCATGTTCTCATCTCTCATCCCCTCTTTTCTACTACCCTCTCTTGTTCCCAGTTTACACAAGAGATCTAATTCCCCTTCCAAGAGCAATCCATGTGTCCCTCTTAGGGTCTTCCTTATTATGTAGCTTCTCTGGAGCTGTGTATTGTAATATGGTTATCCTTTGCTTTATGACTAATATTCAGTTATGAGTGAGTGCATACCATGTTTGTCTTTCTGCGTCTGGGTTACCTCACTCAAGATGGTATTTTTTAGTTCCATCTATTTGACTGCAAATTTCAGGATGTCATTGTTTTTTACAGCTGAGTAATACTCCATTGTGTAAATATATCACATTTTTTGTCTATTCTTCAAGGGTATCTAGGTTGTTTCCAGATTCTGACTATTATGAAAATGCTGCTATGAACACTTTGGGCATGTGTCTTTGTGGTATGATTGATTATCCTTTGGGTATGCACCAAAGAATGGTATTGCTGGGTCTTGAGGTAGACTGATTCTCAATTTTCTAAGAAACTGCCATCCTGATTTCCAAAGTAACTGTACAGTTTTGCACTCCCACCAGCAGTGAAAGAGTGTTCTCCTGATTCCACATTCTCTCCAACATATTAGGCTATCCTCAGTAGTTTTGACCTTAGCAGGAAAAGATGGTATCTCAGAGTCATTTTGACTTGCATTTCCCTGATGATTAATGATGTCGAGCAATTACCTAAATGTCTTTTGGCTATTTGAAAATTTTCTGCTGAGAATTATCTATTTAGCACTGTACCCATTTGTAAATTAGATTGTTTTGTATTTTGATGTGTACTTCTTAATTCTTTGTATATTTTGGAGATTAGCCCTTTGTCAGGTGTGGGGTTGGTGAAGTTATTTTTCCATTCTGTAGTATTTTTTTTGTGTGTATGTGTCTTATTTACCATGTCTTCTGCATTACAGAAGCTTTTCAGTTTAGGGAGGTGCCATTTATTAATTGCTGCTCTCAGTATCTGTTATACTGATGTTATGTTTATATTTAGGAAGTGGCTGCCTGTACCGATGTGTTCAAGGTTACATTCAACTTTCTCTTCTGCCAGGTTCAGTGTAACTGGATTATGTTGAGGTCCTTGATCCATTTGGACTTGAGTTCGAGCATGGAAATATATGTGGATTTATTTGCAATCTTCATCATTTTGGCATCCAGTTATGCCAGCACCATTTGTTGAAGATGCTATCCTTTTTATGTTGTACTATTTTGGCTTCTTTGTCAAAAATCAGATTTCAGAAGTTTGTGAATTAATGTCAAGGTCTTCAATTTGATTCCAGTGGTCCATATGTCTTGTTTTATACCAATACCAACATGATTTTATTACTATAGCTCTATAGTATATATGAAGTGAGGGATAGTCATGCCTATGGAAGTTCCTTTATAGTTCAGGATTGTTTTAACTATTCCAGTTTCTTTTGTCTTTCCCTATAAAGTTGAGTATTTTTCTTTTAAGGTCTATGAGGATTTGTGTTGGAATTTTGATGGGGTTTGCACTGAATCTGTAGATTGCTTTTGAAAATTGCCATTTTTATTATGCTGATTCTACCTATCTAAGAGCATGGGAAACCTTTCCGTTTTCTTATATCTTCTTCAATTTTCTTCTTTAGAGACTTAAAATTCTTGTCCTACAGGTCTTTCACTTATGTAGATAAAGTTACCCCAAGATTTTTATTCTTGTGGTTACTATAAATGATTGTGTTGATTGTCATCTTGCTATAAATTGCTTTTATTATATTTAGATAGGTTTCTTGTATTTCTGATCTCTCCAAGAGGAGTGTTCTGAGAGAAACCCAAGATTTGGATAACAATTTGTGCCAAGGGAAACTTGTATGATCCCATTTTTCTTATATTATTTAAACAAAGTTGATTTGTTCCATTTAAATTTATTTTGATAATATTACAGCATAACTTTAAAGAATAAAATGAAAATGGTAATCAATAATATTTTGCTAAGAAAATGAAAATGCTGTTGAAAATTCTGGTTATTTCAAAGATTTCATAAGGAAATGGGTGTTTCAGGATTAATCTGTCCTTTTTCTGTTGTGTCACCCACAATCTGCTGGTGCTAGTCTAGGCAGTGATTGACACCAACTCTGTAGCAAAGGAAGCCACATTCATTTTCCCTGATGTCTCATAGCAAGTTTCCATACTGTGGACCTTTCAGGGAAAGGCCTCTGGTCACTTCAACTCACATCAGGTGTCTAAGATAATGAAAGGAGCACAGCTCCATGCATTCTCTGTAACCACAAGGACAAGGAGCTGACATATGCATTCCAGTGTCTTTTTTTTTCTCTTCTCCATTTGTGGGAGAATTTGAGGTTCGAAAATAGATTCTTGAAGATGTCATTAGGGATTTTAGCTGCCCCCTAGAATGAGGAGATTGTTTTTCTCTTTTGAGCAACTAGCCTATTTGTCTTTAATCAATCAACAGACTAGCTGGCCTAATATTGCTGCCCATCACCAAATCTCAAATTGTCAGTCTACCATCAAGGTGAACTGACTTTGCCCATTTTTAGACAGCTACATTTAAAAAAATCTTGATCAACATCCTACTACATTTCAAAACTTTAACATTTCTCTAAAATGGATATTAAGAACTCTCAAATAATGAGGAAGAAATTCTTTGTAAAAATACATATGTCTAAGAAGAATTTTAGGAGCACTACACAACATAACTCTTTAGTTCCAAAGGTACTGATTTATTAATTACTAGCAACTTTCAATTAAAACATAGTTCCACATGTAAATTCAGGACTCTCTCTCCCTCCCTCCTTCCCTCTCTCTCTTCTACCTGGGATTGAATCTAAGATATTGCACATGTACACATGATAGATATGATGTATCACAGATGTATACAGTCCCCAGTTCTACACAAGGGGCTAGCATGAAGGAAATGCACACTTCCTCTGCTGCTCACATGTGACTGTCTTACACCGATATTTCATCTAATTTCAGCATGAACTCTACTTCACTTTATGGATTCAGATATCAGACTTAGACTAGTGCCTTATCTGCATGCCCTTACCATTATCTGTGTTTAGTTTCAATAATTTTTTTTTGTTCTAAAAGTAGAGTTACCATCAGGAGTGTTATTTTTAAAAAGTTAATTTATCAATTTTATGAAATCAATGACAGAAAATAGCTTCAAATTCCCAGTTCTCTCTCTCTCTCTCCCTCTCCTTCTCCCTCTCCCTCTTTCTCTCTGCAAGTATGGTGTGTGTGTGTGTGTGTGTGTGTGTGTGTGTGTGTTATTTATGGAGATGTATATAGTACAAAGGATTTCATAAAAGTTACCTGGATTTATTTAACTTGAACTTGACTGTAAATATATACTGAGACTCAAAATTGATTTATGCTATAAAATTAGGCAAATTACTTCAAAGCGACACTTTCCCTGGAACTAGGGAGATGGCTACCTAGAAGAAGTGACTTGGGCTAAACCCTTTCAATTCTTTTCAGCTGATTGGTAATGACACACCATTTCACCTTTAGAATCCTCTCTGACTAGGAAGTATACCTACCACTTCTCCAGGCTTCACATCACCTGTTGTTGACTAGAATCTGCTTTCCATTTCCATAAAATCGCCCTGCCCATTGAAACTTCCCTTTATTTTATATTCTCCTTTTTTTCCAATTCTGTTTTATTTAGGAGCTCAGTTTCCTAGAGTCAGTCAGTGAGTGCTGAGTCAGAACAAGTACTAGAATCACAGAGAACAAATTGTAGGTAAGAAATTGGTTTCCAATATAAGAAGGATTTATTCATTAGAAAAATATGAATGCTGAATATATTTCATCCTTAATTTTCTTATGTGTCTCTATATAATTTGCTTTGATTTGCAAATGACTAAGCTGTCTTTGGGTGACTACCCTCATTTCACCCTATATTATCAATATATATTATATTGATTGTTTGATCCAAGTCCAGGAAACTTTCTGCTTTGCTTACTAAGGACATTATCCATCCAAGATTTATGGCTAGTTTTCCCTCTTCATTGTACTTGATTTCATGTCTTTTGCACCACAGAAGACCGCTTATCAAGAGCTGTCTTTTTCCTTACATTATCTACCACGTCTGCCCACATTCCTTGCTAACTTGTATCTTTCAACTTCCTCTATGTTTCTTTTTCTGCCCACCCATTAAATAAATGATTCTCAGAGCTTTTTTAATTAATGTACACAGTCTCTATGCATATATGATTTGCCTTGTTGGCTTTGACCTTATTGGCTTTCTTTTTTCTTTCCAGGGAGTTATCCTGACTGACAACATATATTTCTTCTTACCTGTCATCAGATACTAACAAAACCAAAAAAAAAACCCACTAAATTGGGATTCTTAAAAACTGTTTCAAACTCAATGTAGTGGCGATACTGTGATCCCAGCAGTTTGGATTCTAAAGCCATAGAATCATAATTCCACGGGAAACTGTTCATATGGGTTCCATAGTGAGTCTCTGTCAAAGATGAAAAAAGAGAGAGACAGGGAGAAGAATGAAGAGGAGGAGAGTTACGGGGCAGATCATGGTTAAAAAAAGGAGAAAAGAGGGAAATGAAAGAGAAATCACTCTGATTTAAGTCTCCTTTGTTTTCCCCTGCCCAGTGGCTTTGCCATATTCTTTACTAAATCATGTTGGGAGGTCAGAGCTGATGTGGGCTTTGCCCTTCTCCATCTGCACATGCAAGCTGTCAGCACAACGCAACTCTGTTATACTTCTTTTGTTTTATCACTGCTATCCACCAACTTTGCAAAGTTTTCACTATGTGACCTGAAAAAATAACTCTAGTTTTCTGTGCCAATGGCTTTCAGTAGCACTGAATGTTTCAACTAGTGAAGTTTTCATAATAACCCAAAGTTCCATGTTTCAAATATCTTGGGGTATTTGTGGCTAGTCTCAAGGCCTTGATGTCCTTGTACCATGACACTCTGCTCATCCCAATGGGGACACCATTCCCTACTCAACTCACATCCAGCTTTGTAAGTCATGGGAATTAGAAAACACCTGACAGGCAGCAGATGTTCACAAGAAATGTATAAGAATATGAACTTCTTTATCCTCAGCTTCACATTTTGTAAACTGACAAAGCTTCTGCTTTGTATATTTCATGAGTAAAATGGAGGTTTCATTAAAGCCTCATTAAAATTAACTAGTTAAAACTTACATCTTCCTTAAACCAATATGATGAACTTATCCCCCAAACACAAAGTGAAGAATATCTAAGGCATTCAATGATGTTTTAATAATTACAAAGGTCATCAAGACTGAAGGTATGGGCAAAATACCAGATAACTGCTCAGAAAAAATCAGTACCTTCAATGAATTCCTCAGTAATTTCTGAGTTTGTAACTATCTCCTTATGTGCCTGTCACGTCTCTTAAATGATTTGAGTATTATTTGTAGCACACCAGCTTTCTGAGAACCGGAAAAGATTGAAAATGCTATCTTTTCTCTCCCATGGTTTTTAAACAAAACACAACACAACACACACACACATACACATACATATGTACATAATATACATAGTACATGCCCACCTCTCATCAAGAAAATAAAACAAGTGTTTAGAATGCTGGAAAGGCTACCTTCAGTTCTGTTTCTGTGCTCCCAGCTTAGATAAATGAATATACATGACTGGGTAGCTGGCTGCCTGCTTTAAAAAAGTTAATTCACATGATTCTAAAAGTGTTAAAAACTACTCTCCTCATGCAATTGTAAAATAGATCAATATTTAAACAAATTGAAGTATCACCATAAAACCTGGACAAACCTAGAATTTTTTTTTTTTGAGAACAGAGGCTTAATGAAAACTTCAACTTCAAAAAACAGACAAAATCAGTGATCTCATGCCACTCACTCTAAAGAGGGGACATTAGACAGCATGCTCATCCAAATGGGTGTCATGCGATGATGAATGACAGGAGTTAGGTTGTGTTCTTTTGGTCACGGGATGCTTGGCCATGATTCCTGTGGAGATAGACAGGCTTAAAGATGAAAGACAAAAGAAAATGGTGGCATCAAGTTGTTTATTCAATGTTTCTTCTCAAAAATTATTTTCAACAAAAATGTAAGGTGCACAAATTCAAATTATTTGAATTTTATCCACTTTTGAGCTCATAAATATTTACTACCAGACACTATCAAACAATATGGTAATTGGTATTTTTTCATTTGCAAAATATTAGATGATTAGAAATCTAAAAGTTAAGAAAAAGAGACTTTATTATTTCTGTGATTTTTTCATATTCATGAGTTTTTCTTTGTTAATATTGTCTTTCCATCTAGCATGTATTAAGGACTCAATACTTGATGTTTTATTAATTTGTAGCTGTATTGTTAGTCTTTAGGGTAGTAGATTTAAATTTTCCCCTAAAATTCAATTTAGTTTTTATTTATTAACTCATCACTATTCCAATACATAAAACATTAAAATAAAACAAATGAAATTTTGACATTTCACTAAATAATAAAAATCACTTTGCACAGTGGGAGAAGTTATTTTCTGTATCAATAAAATTACATGATTTCAATAAAATATTTCTCATTATCTCAGGCAAAGAACATTTCTGTAGACTGTATTCCAAACTAGGCCATTAATATGGTCCTGATATAAGGCCACCTTTCCCTTTCTTCCACTGTAAGAGGTAACACTCTTTCACACACTTCTCTCTGATAAATTCTCAATACTTCTCTTTTTTCTCTGACCTGATGACACTTTTTCTACTTTGTGAGACAATAAATGTGCTTAGAATTTCCATAAACTCAAGATACCAAATAACGGACGTGCTTGCCTTTCACCTCTTTTGCCTTTCCCTCAGTAATCACGAAATCCTAGGGAGCCAGTCAGACTTTTATAGGACTCCACACTTGCAGATCTTCCCTTCACACCCACTCACCGCTCCAGACCCCCTTGCACAACTCTTGAGCGCTCAGTTTCTTTCTGTCCGATTAGGATTCCTCCTCCCATCCTGACAATGGGAACTAATAGACAGGCAACTGGACATGATGTCTAATAGGCATCAGAAATTATAACATACAACCCTGCTTCCTGATCTGACTCAAAAGCTAGCCTTTGCTCTAGTTTTCCACCCCCATGAAATATGAAGTTCAAATTTTTAGTTCATAAACTTTATACTTTATTTTCTTTTTCAATACATATCCAATAAAAACCCATGTTGTCATACTTAAAAGAAAGAGAAATTGGAGGGAGGGCTCATCCACTAAAGTGCTAAGGCATGGAAACACGGGAGCCCCATTGAAGCTTGGCTCACAATTGAAGGCAAGTGCATAGGTGTGTAATCTGAAACCTAGTTGTTGTGGCGTTGAATGCAGGCAAATCCCTGAAGCTTGCTGGCCAGCCAACTGAGCTGACTCCAGAAACACCATGCTTAGTAGGAGATCCTGCCTCAAAAAATAAGGTTCAGAGCAACTAAGGACAACACCTAATTCATCCTTTGGCCCCATTCTTCTACATGTGCGCATGCACGCGCGCACACCCCCTTACTGGACTGAATATGTATATCCTATTCAATCTATTCTCAGAACATCATTCTTTCCTTCGTTTTGCTCTCCCAACCACTCCCATATGCCTGGTTCTTGCTATCATTCAAATTTCATAGCTTCTCTTTTTCATTAATTGTTGCAAGAATATATGTATACTTTTTTGAAACAGTGTCTCTCTACAGAGGCCTGGCTATCCTGAAACTCACTATATGGACCAGGCTGACCTTGAACTCACAGAACTCTGCCACCTCTGCTTCCCGAGTGCCGAGATTAAAGAGGTACATCACCACACCTGGTATACGTACACTTATATAGTAAATATTACCTGTTCAGCCTGTATAATGTTTTAGTCACAGAATATATATGTCCCTTTGTAGCATTCTCAATTTGCCTATAATTCTTCATGTAGGGTTGAGGTCTTATGCCTCACTCAGCTCTATAGTCACATAAATCATCCAAATACTCTGGAATTAAAATTTCTAAAATGTTCTTGTTATATATGTTTATTGACACTATTGTTGTTCATTTCCAGTTCCTGATCCAGTTTCATTTTCTGCATGAGACCTTTCCTGATTTTTCTATTAAATTTTCTACCAAAACCATTACTGCTTCACATCTCTAATTTCTTATTTTGTTTTGTAAATACAATTTAATTAAATTATTAAATCCAACATTTTGACAAAGTCTTAGTACTTAGCCAAAACCAAACAAATATCCTATCTTTAATGATCAGAAACATTATAAGGTAACATCTTCATCAGGACAAAGACTAACAACTATTTACTAAAAAGCTAATATTCTATTATAAAACTTAAGTAATTGCATTCTATATGATAGGAATGTACCTAAAAAATACACTTCAAGTGAACTTAAATATCCCATAGAAAGTATTAAGAAAAATAAGATGCATTAGATATGTGAAAGGTCCCCATTTTCTCAGCAGAGATATTGTTTTTTATCAAACATCCAAAAGAAGGTGCATAAAATTACTTAATAAATGTGTTGGATATCAAATCAACATAAGACATATCTATATACTAGTCACAATGAACAACATAAATTTGGGAACTTCTAGTTATTCTAACAATATAGTTTTATAAATAATTATTGTAACATTAGAATTATGACCTCCAGAACAGGAGAACTATATTAAAAATAAACAAAATGATATAAAAAAAACTTATTTCTTGTTGAAAGTAAAAGTGAAGCCAAATAAAAAAAATCCAAAATAACCCCTCAAAACAAACAATAGCCCCAACAACATTAACTACTTACTTATTAAAAAAAATGACATGTGCTCTTGGTGGTGGCACAGGCCTTTAATCCCAGTACTCAGAAGACAGAGGCAGGCAGATAAAAAAAAAGAACATGATCATTATTTCCCTTGCTAAGTTTGTTTCATAAAGAACAGCATCTGTGAGGCACAACCATTTGCTAGATTCTCCCAAATGAAGAAGGAGCTCGGCATGGAAACGGACCGTGACAAAAAAGCTGGAGGAGTCAAAAATTTTTACTAATAATGGCTAATTAATTCAAGAAATTTAGTTGGGGAAAGGTGAATGATAGGGTGAAGTTTTGAGGGAAAGTGCTGCAAGTTGAGGGCAAAAACCAGGATTGCAATGACAAGACTTCCCGCGAGTGACTCCGGTAAAGAAAACAATATGAGCAGTCAATTCAAAGAGCAAACGCAGGTGAGTTTCAACCAGCACATGATCTGGTGGCAATGATCTTTCTTCCAGACTTTCTAGCCAACCAACAAACCAATATTCTGCATTCTGCCCAATTCAAAAACAAGAGTGCCCTTCTAACTTTGTACACTGTGCAAAGACACTCAAGATGGCGTGGGGAAGTCAATCTCTCACTTGAGAGGCATCAGGATTTGTGCAGGGCAGTTCATTGATCCCATGCTTGTTCAGTTCCAATCCAGCTAGACTTGGTGATCTCCCATTAGATCAGGCACGCTGTCTCAGTGGGTGGACCAACCCCTCGTGATCCTGACTTTCTTGGTCATATTCTCCCTCCTTCTATTCTTCAAATGGATGTTGGGAGCTCAGTCCAGTGCTCTGATGTAGGTCTGTGTCTCTATCTCCATCCATCGCCAGACAAAGTTTCTATAGTGATATTCAAGATAGCCATCAGTGTGACTATGGGACAAGGCCAGTTCTGGCACCCTCTCCTCCACTGCCCAGGGTTCTAGCTGGGGACATCCCTATAGACACCTTGGAACCCCTCTATGAGTGAAGCCTCTTGACAACCCCCAAATGGCTCCCTTAATTAAAATATCTTCTACCCTGCTCCCATATCTGTTCTTCCTCCACGTCAACCATACCACTCCCCCAAGTTCTCCCCAACCCTCCTCTTCTCCCTTCTCTCTCCCCCTCTCCCCTTTCCCCACCCCACCCTTACTCCCATGTCCCCAACTATTGCCTGGCGATCTTGTGGGCTTCCAATTTCCAGGAAGATCTATATATGTTTTTCTTTGGGTTCACCTTATTACTTAGCTTCTCTAGAATTGTGAACTATAGGCTCAATGTCCTTTCTATATGGCTAGAAACCACTAATGAGTGAGTACACACCATATTCATATCCTTGGGTCTGTATTATCTCACTCATGATAGTGTTTTCTATTTCCATCCATTTGCAAGCAAAATTCAAGATGTCATTGTTTTTTACCTCTGAGTAGTACTCTAAAGTGTAGATGTGCAACATTCTCTTTATCCGTTCTTCCATTGAGAGGCATCTAGGTTGTTTCCAGGTTCTGGCTATTACAAAAGTGCTGCTATGAACATAGTTGAACAAATGCCTTTGTAGTATGATTAGGCATCTCTTGGGTGTATTCCCAGGAGTGGTACTGCTGCATCTTGAGATAGGCTGACTCCCAATTTCCTGAGAAACCACCACATTGATTTCCAAAGTGGTTGCACAAGTTTGCATTCTCACCAGCAATGAATGAGTGTTCCCCTTACTCCACATCCTTTCCAGCATAAGCTATCTTTGGAGTTTTTGATTTTAGCCATTCTGACATGTGCAAGATGGTATCTCAAAGTTGTTTTGATTTGAATTTCCCTGATAGCTAAGGATGCTGAACATGTCCTTAAGTGTCTTTTGGCCATTTGAAATTCTTCTGTTGAGAGTTTTCTGTTCAGTTTAGCACCCCATTTTTAAATTGGGCTATTTAGAGTTTTAGTGACTAGTTTCTTGAGTTCTTTATGTATTTTGGAGATTAGGCCTTTGCCTTATGTGGGGTTGGTGAAGATCTTCTCCCATTCAGTAGGCTGCCTTTCTGTCTTATTGACTGTGTCCTTTGCTTTACAAAAGCTTCTCAGGTTCAAGAGGTCCCATTTATTTATTGTTGCTCTTACTGTCTGTGCTACTGGGGTTATATGTAAGAAGTGGTCTCCTGTGCCCATGTGTTATAGACTACTTCCCACTTTCTCTTCTATCAGGTTCAGTCTGTTTGGATTTATATTGAGGCCTTTAATCCATTTGGACTTGAGTTTTGTGCATGGTGATAGATATGGATCTATTTTTATTCTTCTACAGGTTGACATCCAGTNTTTGGACTTGAGTTTTGTGCATGGTGATAGATATGGATCTATTTTTATTCTTCTACAGGTTGACATCCAGTTATGCCAGTACCATTTGGTAAAGACGGTTTCTTTCTTCCAATGTATAATTTTAGTTCCTTTGTTGAAAATCAGGTGTTCATAGGTTTGTGGATTAATATCCAGGTCTTCTATTTGATTCCATTGGACGACTTCTCTGTTTTTGTGCCAATACCAAGCTGTTTCATTACTGTAGCTTTGTAATAGAGTTTGAAGTCAGGGAAGGTAATGCCTACAGAAGTACCTTTATTGTGTAGGATTGGTTTGACTATTCTGAGTATTTTGTTTTTCCATATAAAGTTGATTATTGTTCTCTCAAATTCAGTGAAGAATTTTGTTGGGATTTTAATGGGAATCTCTTAGAATCTATAGATTGCCTTTGGTAGAATTGCCATTTTTACTATGTTGATCCTATCAATCTAAGAGCATGGGAGATCTTTCTAATTTCTGGTGTCTTCTTCAATTTCTTTCTTCAAAGACTTAAAGTTCTTGTCAAATAGATCTTATTTCCTTGGTTAGTATTACCCCAAGTTACTTTATGCTATTTGTGGCTATAGTGAAAGGTGATGTTTCTTTGACTTCCCTCCCCACTTCTCTATCCTTTGTGTATAGGAGGGCAAATGATTTTTTTTTGAGTTGATCTTGTATCCTGCCACATCACTGAAGGTATTTATCAGCTGGAGGAGTCCTTTGTTAGAGTTTTGAGCGTTACTTATGTACACTATCATATCATCTGCAAATAATAAATGTTTGACTTCTTCCTTTCCATTTTGAATCCCCTAGATCTCTTTATGTTTTCTTATTGCTATTACTAGAACATCAAGCACTATGTTGAAGAGATATGGAGAAAGGAGACAGCCTTTACTTGTTCCTAATTTTAGTAGAATCTCTTTGAGTTTCTCTCTATTTAATCTGATGTTAGCTGTCTGCTTGCTGCATATTGATTTTATTATATTTAGATATGATCCTTGTATCCCTAATCTCTCCAAGACCTTTATCATAAAGGGGTGTTATAGTTTGTCAAATGCATTTTCAGCATTTAATGAAGTGATCATATTTTTTTGTTTTCTTTCAGTTTATTTGTATGATGGATTACATTGATAGATTTTCATATGTTAAACCAGCCCTGCATCTCTGGGATGAAGCCTACTTGATTGTAATGGATGATTTTTTGATGTGTTCTTGGATTAGGTTTGCCAGTATTTCATTGAGAATTTTTGCATCGATTTTCATCAGTGAAATTGGTCTGTAATTCTCTTTCTTGGTTGAGTCTTTGTGTGGTTTTGGTATCAGGGTAACTGTAGCTCCATAAAAAGAATTTGGCAATGACTGTTCTGTTTCTATTATGTGGAACACATTAAAGAGTATAGGTATTGGCTCTTCTTGGAAGTTCTGGTAAAATTCTGCACTAAAACCATCTGGCACTGGGCTTTTTTGGTTGGGAGGTTTTTAATGACAGCTTCTATTTCCTCACGACTTATAGGTCTATTTAAATTGTTTAACTGGTCTTGATTCAATTTTGGTATATGATATTTATCTAAAAACATGCCCATTTCTTTTACATTTTGTGGCATACAGGCTTTTGTTATAAGAACTAATAATTCTCTGAATTTCCTCAGTGTCTATTATTATGTCCTCCTTTTCATTTCTGATCTTGTTTATTTAAGTGTTCTCTTTCTGCCTTTTGATTAGTTTGGATAGGGATTTGTCAATCTGTTGATTTTCTCAAAGAACCAACTCTTTGTTTCATTGATTCTTTGGATTGTTTTCTGTGTTTCTATTTTGCTGATTTCAGCCATCAGTTTGATTATTTCCAGTCTTCTACTACTCCTGGGTGAGTCTGCTACTTTTTTTTCTAGAGCTTTCATGTGTGCTGTTAAGTCTCTAATGTGAGTTTCTCTGTTTTCTTTATGTGGGCACTTGGTGCTATGAACTTTTTCCTCTTAGCACTGCTTTCATAGTGTCCTATAGGTTTGTGTATGTTGTGTCTTCATTTTTGTTAAATTCAAGGAAGACCATTTTTTGAGGCAGGGTTTTTCTGTAGCTTTAGAGCCTGTTTAGGAGCCTCGAACTCACAGAGATCTGCCTGCCTCTGCATCCCGAGTGCTGGGATTAGAGGCACGTGCCACCACCACCTGGCTCAAGGAATACTGTAATTTTTTTCTTTATTTCTTCCCTGACCCAGTGGTGGTTTAGTAGTTGACGGTTAAGGTTCCATGAGTTTGTAGGCTTTCTGGGGGTAGAATTGTTGTCAAATTCTAACTTTACTCCATGGTGGTCAGATAAGACACAGGTGGTTACTACAATATTTTATTTGTATCTGTGGAGGTTTGCTTTGTTACCGAGTATGTTATCAATTTTTAGAAGGTTCCATGAGATGCTGAGAAGAAGGTATATTCTTTCCTGTTTGGTTGGAATGTTCTTTAGATGCCTGCTAAGTCCATTTGATTCATTACATCTGTTACTTCTCTTATTTCTCTGTTAAGTTTGTCCGGTTGACCTGTCCATTGGTGAGAGAGGAGTGTTGAAATCGCCTGCTATTAGTGTGTGGGGTTTGATGTGTGCTTTGAGTTCTAGTAATGTTTCTTTTACATATATGGGTTCTTTTATATTAGTGGCAAAGATATTCAGGATTTAGACTTCATCTAGATGAATTGTTCCTGTTATGAGTATAAAGTGTCCTTCTCCATTTCTTCTGATTGATTTTAGCTTAAAATCAATTTTGTTAGATATTAGGATAGCCACACCTGCTTGTTTCTTAGGTNATTGTTCCTGTTATGAGTATAAAGTGTCCTTCTCCATTTCTTCTGATTGATTTTAGCTTAAAATCAATTTTGTTAGATATTAGGATAGCCACACCTGCTTGTTTCTTAGGTCCGTTTGTTTGGAAAAACTTTTCCCAACCATTTACTCTGAGGTAGTGGCTGTCTTTGAGGTTAAGGTGTGTTTCTTGTAAACAGCAGAATGTTGGATCCTGTTTTCATATCCATTCTCTTAGCCTGTGCCTTTTTATATGGGAATTGAGTCCATTGATATTAAGCGATATTAATGAACAGTGGTTGTTAACACTGGTTATTTTTTTGGTGTTAGTGTTTGTGTGTTTCCCTTCTTTGAGTTGTGTTGGTGGAGGGTTGTCAGATGTCTGTGCTATTGTGGGTGTTGGTGGCTTCCTTGGGTTGCGGTTTTCCTTCTGGTACTTTCTGTAAGGGTGGGTTAGTGGATATGTATTGTTTAAATCTGCTTTTTGTCATAGAATATCTTGTTTTCTCCATCGATGGTAAAAGAAAGCTTTGCTGGATATAGTAGTCTGGGCTTGCATCAATGGTCTCTTAGTGTCTGCAGCACATCTATATAAGACCTTCTGGCTTTCATGGTTTCCATAGAGAAGTCAGGTGTAAGTCTGATGGTTTTGCCTTTATATGTTACTTGACCTTTTTCCTTTGCAGCTCTTAATATTCTT